>APFE030415056.1:0-36913 GCA_000404065.3 Pinus taeda
TAGGATAGGATATTGCTGGCTAGGCTAATCTAGGCTAATCAAGAGTAGGCTATGCTAAAGTAGGTTAGAGTATCCTAGGTTAGGAAAGGTTATGTTAGGTTATGCGAAGCTTGGCTAGCATAGGATAGGCTTGTCCAAGATAGTGTAGGTAAGGATAGGAAAGAGTAGGCTTAGTTAGGCTAGGAAAGAGTAGGCTAGCCTAGGTTGGGTTAGGCTGGCATAGGATAGAGTTGGCTAGGCTAGTCTAGAGTAGGATAGACTTGGCTAGGCTAGTCTAGGATAGGCTAAAGTAGGTTAGAGTAGCCTACGTTAGGAAAGGTTACACTATGCTAAGCTATGATAGGATAGAGTAGGCTAGGATAGCATAGGATAGGCTAGGCTGAGCTAGAGTATGATAGAGTTGGCTAGGTTAGTTTAGAATAGGTTAGAGTAAGCTAGGCTAATGTAGCTTTTAGTAGCCTAGGATAGGCTGGGTTAGGCTAGCCTAGGATAGAGTAGGCTAGGGTTGAGTAGGCTACAGGAAACATGGATAGGCTAGGCTAACCTAGGATAGTAGGCTAGGCTAGGCTAGGTTAGGCACGGCTTGAGTAAGGTAGGCTAGAATATACTAGGGTAGACAAGGCTAGGCTAGGGGACGCTGGCCCCAAAATATTTAACATATCTATATGCAGAAATAGTTTTCATATCATAAAGACAAGAACATAGTCCCACGATATACATTTGAGTCACCAACATAATAAAAGGTACATAAATCTACATTATAAATGGGAGAAAGTATTACAAATGGTAGCTTTATGAGTCTACCAACAACATTCTAGTAGATTTCACATTTTCAGGCCAAGGAAAGAGCATTCTTAATCAATGTTGGCCCATAATACCTGAGATTCACCTCTTTGTGTGTAGGGGTTTCTTTGTGAAAATGACCCCACCAGAAAGCCTTGAATGTAGTTATTTCAAAACTTTTTTAGAATCTTCCCATTCCAAACAACGAAGAAAAACTCCACCAATTTTGTTTTCTAAAAAGGATGTTATTCATTACATTGAAAGGAGTTGGTTTGAGTCTTAATTATTTTATTTTCCTCACATCTAAATAATGAGTAGTGTCATGCGTCGGGAAGATATTGATATCAATATACCATCAGTAATTATTATCTAGAACACATGAAATTTCATTCTAAGCTAAAAATGCTTCATCATTTGCATATAAATCAGCATCATGTGCATAGATAGAGTCAACGAATAGATTACAAATACCTTTTTCTCTAACGTGATATGGATTTCATCATTTTTTATTGTTATTTTGGGTGATAACAACAAAATATACACTATCAGATGCAAACATTGAGATAGTGAAGTGGTTAGCAAAATTAGGACTCATTTATCAAGCCACAACAATCAATGTCCATTTCCCTCTAGATGTTGACACTAGAATTAATTAGCTCGAAAGTAATAATCGTATAATAAATAGTACCCATATATTTTTAAAGGTAATCTTATGCTAATCTACAGGATAGACCATAACCTAGCTGTAAACTAAACATTTGTCCAATAAAAACAACATATCAGAGCTAGAGACATGTTGTAAAATCTACTCCATGGGTGAAACATGATAGTTTTCCTTATCTTAGGATTTATTAAGATTGAAATAATGGACATAAAGTTGAATATCACTATTTTTATTTCTTACAAGAACTAGATTTTCTATCCACTGAGTGTGTTAGATAGTAAATATTATCTTAGCTTCTAGACGTTTATATAATTCACTTTTAAAAGAACATTCAAGTTTGGAATTCAATCTTCTAAGTTTATATTGAAAAGGATTTGCTTAAGGATTCATTGCAATCACATTTTGCATTACATTTTGGTTTAAACTATTTAAATCATCATAAGTCCAAGTGAACACATGTTTTTATTCCTTAAATAGTAGAATGAAATATGACATTTCATATTTAGAAAAATCAACCCTTTATTTTATATTTTTTGGATTGAATTTACTTCATAAATTGATAGTTTTATCTGGCATAGAGGAAATATTTGTTTTAGAATTCGCAACCACTATAAATTTTTCATGGAGATCATAAAAATTATCTAATTAGACAATACATTTTAAACTCTAATCATTTTATAACACTTTGGCAAGCGTTTTCTAACTTTCTTTTACGCAGTTATTAAATTCCATTACTAAAGTGTTATAAAACCTAAACCCTAATCATTTTGTAACATTTTAACAATTGTTTTGTAACCCTTCTATAAGTGTTTATTAAAATCCTTTACTAAAATGTTATAAACCTTAAGGCCTAAACCATAAACCCTAAGCATTTTATAACATTTTAAACCCTAAAACCTAAACCCTAATCATTTTCTGACATTATAACATAAAATCCATAAGGAGAAATCAGATTACCTTGTAACCTTGGAATTTAAATTGAGATAGTACATAAAAGAACCCATACAAGAAATTACAATGAGCACCAAAGAAAAAGGATGGAAAAACAAGAAAGAAGCATTATAAATTGTTTCAAAGAGGTAAGTAAATACAAGAAGCTATATGCATACAAATATATTTGTGAAATGCTAATGAAATACCTCTTCTTTAAGAGTAAAGGATGAACACTACTATTTATAACCAAGTTTTTCACTAAAATATCTAGCTGTGAGGAAAACACATGGCAAGTTTTGAATTGACAAAGGCCCAAATTGATAGCTTGGATAACAATGTTGGTTTTGAACATTGCCAAGGTAGAAAATGTAGGATGAGGAAAATAGATTAGTATATAATGGAATAACCCTTAATTATAGTAGTAAGTTTAAATGTTGCTCGCTTGTAATTTACTTGGAGTGAAGGGAACCTTGAAAAAGGTAAATAGGAAGAAAGGTGATTATAGTGAGTAGAGACAATATAGGGAACTAACTCTTTAGAATGGAAAGTATATAATTTGAAATGAATTAGAGGGAACAAAAACATAAACTAAATGGTGTTATACAAGGAGAGATTGTAGTTAAATTATAATCACATTAAATGAAATTGATATCCTTTGCAACAAACAATGTCAATGGATAATAATGTGATACATTAAAGCAATAACTATATATAGCCAAAAATTGAATTAATAAATTGTCAATCTTTAGAATCCAAAATATATTCCTTGTAATGTAATGAAAATTAATAGCTTATACTAGTATTATATGACATGGAAATAGAGTAGATAAAACAATATAGAATACTAGTATTTTATATTCATGATCAATTTTAGTAATGTTAACGCAAAAATTTCTTTTTTTAGTATGATATGGACCTATGTTACACTTAGCTTACTCTAGCATAGCCTATCTTAGCCTGCTTTAGCAAAACTAAACCTATTCTAGCCTAGCCTAGTTAAGTCTAGCCTATAGTAATCTATCCTAGTTTACTGTAGCTTAGCCTATCCAACTATAGCCTAACTTACTCTAACACAATTTTTCCTAGCCTACTCCCACCTAGCTTAGCATACTCTAGCCTATCATAGCCTATCCTATCCTAAACAAGCCTAGCTTCTAGTGGGTTTGCCTACCCTAATCTATCCTAGCTTAATTTGGCCTATCCTTGCCTAACCTATTCTAGGCTATCATGGCCTACTTTACTCTAGCCTAGCCTATTGTAGCCTATTGTAGCCTAGCTTATTTTAGCCTAGCCTACTGTAGCCTACACTAGACTAGACTATATTACACTAGCCCTAGCATAGCCTACTTTATCCTCACCTCCTCCACTTTCACCTCCTCCTCCACCACCTCCTCCTACTCCACCACCATCACCACCTCCAGCTCCTCCTCCTCTACCTCCACCTCTGCCTCCAACTCCGCCTCCGCCTCCACCTCCACCTCCACCCAAAACCTTAAAAAAACCAAAATTTCATATCATTTCATTCTCTTTATTTATAATACTGCATATCATTTAGTTATGTTTATTTAAAATACTTATTGATTCATTCTTTAGAGTGATAATACATATATCAATATATACATGATAATATAAAAAATAAAATGATAATATAAATTAGTAATTATGAGAACAACAAATCAATTAAAAAATTGTAAAATTTTTATAAATAGTATCAAAAACTGTTGAGAAAAATCATGTTATGGACAAAAATCACATCCAAGCCAATGTTTATTGTTAATGTCCAAAACCATTTAAAATAAATAAATTAATTATATAAAATATTTAAAAAATAAGATAAACAAAAAGAAGAATTACAATAGACATAAATTCTGGTAACATAGAAACACAACACAACAAAACTTCATAAAACCTCCACTGGTCATAAGCGTTATTATTGTCGTGTTCCATGGTACTTCGTGGATATTATTTTTATGTTATGGGTTCTATTTTCCTCATGGAAGCCCCTGCGGCTTGAGCTAACAGTTTTCAGTTTACAAAATATGCAACGTTTTTCTGTGGACAGTACATATATAATATAATTTTTTGTTTTTTCAAGAAGTTGTGCTATTGCATTTATATACTGAATAATCTGATTTTCCCTAAAATAATCATTTAATTTCTTGATAATCACTTCATTCCCTCGAAATAAGAAATTAACCACATCAAGAAAATTTAAAACACAGAAGAATATCAAATACTTACTAGGGCCGCAAACTACGAAAACCTGTATGGATTCATGAAGCGATTTGACAACTTCCATGCGATATTCCTATCCCATAGACTTCATACAAATATTCAATAATTTTTTTGGAGAAATGGAGTAATGCAGGAATGCAAACTTTTTATTAGAAAATCGACCCACATGATAATGTCCTCTGCAGATATGTTCAGACGCATATTATCTCTTGCATATTTATTCCTCTTGCCAACAGTTGTCATGGATCACCATCTATCGAACATGGTACTGCGCGAGTATAACCACTCGCTGCATTTGCATAAACCAAAAATTTAACGTCTGCAAGTGAACAAGCTCCCAAGATAAAACACAACAACATTGTGGATCAAACGGATGACCTCATATATATTCAGTATGAGCTTCTGCAACAAAGATACACAGAAGCGTGGATCGTGTTAGAGCCAAGATGCACAATAGATTAAAACATATACTCAGCAAATAAAATCATGCACAGGAAACACATAAATTTAACGTGGTTCACCCAACCAATCTAGGCTACGTCCACCAAACATAGGCATCAACAATCTTTATTAATCAAACAAGAGATTACATAATTAATCAACTCCTCACAAACTCTCACACCCAAAACAATCTGTATGGATACCTGTTTTATAGCAAGGAGAATCTAACTGCCTCATAAATCCTCTCACATCAAATTTAGGATGCATTAACTCCCTCCCAACAACCTAGAGCTAATCTAGCAGCAAATTCCTATTGTTTTCACCTACTAAGATTTTTGCCTATTTTATTAAAACATAAAATCTCAACAATCTCCACCTTGACAACAATTAGCCTGATGCCTTGTTCCTTTATTACTTTATCTTTTCTGCAAGCCAAGAGAAGCCAAACACCATCGTAGCTTCTCTAACAAAACTGGTTTCGTGAACATGTCTGCACAATTCTGCTTTGTATGCACCTTTTCAAGAGAGAATCCCCTTTCAGTGATAACCTGTCTTACAAAATGGTACTTGATCGGTATATGATTTGATTTACTATGATAAGCTGGATTCTTAGCCAAATGTATTGCACTTTGACTGTCACAAAATAACTTGATGTTGTCCTGCAACCTACCAAATTCACCAAAGAAACCTTTCAACCAAATCGCTTCTATGCAAGCATGAGAAGCAACAATGTATTTCGCTTCAGTAGTGGATAAAGCAACAATGTTTCGTAGCTTTGACATCCAGCTAATAGCTCCACCTGCAAGAGTAAAGAAGTTCCCTGAAGTTGACCTTCTCTTATCCAAATCACCTACAAAATTGGAATCAACATATCTGCAAACAAGTTCACTACTCTTATTGTAAGTGATACAATAACTACTTGTGCCTCGCAAATACCGAAGCACCCATTTCACTATTGACCAGTGTACTTTACCCGGATTTTCCATATACCTACTGACAGCCCCAAATTCATGTGAAATATCTGGTCGAGTACAAACCATCGCATACATTAAACACCCTACTACATTGGCATATGGAATTCAAGACATATAATCCTTTTATTCATCTGTATTAGGACATAAACTTGAAGAAATCTTAAAATGGGAAGCTAAAGGGACTGACACAGGCTTCACATTATTCATACCAAATCTCAAAACTATTTTCTCAATATACTTCTGTTGTGATAGTCATAGCTTACCATTGCTCTTGTCTCTGAAAATCTCCATGCCCAAAATCTACCTTGCTGCTCCTAGATGTTTCATATCAAATGTCCTTGCCATCTGAGCCTTCAACCTCTTGATTTCTTCTATGCTTTTGCTTGCTAAAAGCATATCGTCAACATACAATACTAAGATAATGAATATGCCATTTTAAAATTGCTTAAAATAAACGCAATGATCATATTCACTTCTAACATATTTCTGACTCAACATGAAAGAATCAAACTTCTTATACCACTGTCGAGGTGACTGCTTCAGGCCATATAATGACTTCTTGAGCCTGCAGAAAAAATTCTCATTGCGATGTTGAACAAACCCTTCCGGTTGTTCCATATATATTTCCTCATCTAATTCTCCATGTAGAAATGCAGTCTTAACATCTAATTGCCGCAACTCTAAATCAAGAAAAGCCACTAATGCTAACACAATTCTAATTGAAACAATTTTAACCAGTGGTGAAAAAATCTCATGAAAGTCAATACCGGCTTTCTGAGAAAACCCTTTTGTAACCATCCTCACTTTGTACCTGTCTTCCATATCATTCACATCCCGTTTCAGCTTGAAAACCCATTTACACCCCAAAGTTTTCCTGTCTTTCGGAAGCTCAACCAAATCCCATGTGCCATTCTTACCTAAGGCCATCATTTCGTCCTTCATGGCTACTTTCCACTTGTCACTTTTCGAACCTTCTATTGCTTCCTAATAGCACAGAGGTTCATCGTCATTGGTAGTAAATGCAACTGAAGTAACATAATCATCATACCTTCTCAGTGGTCGTTTGATTCTTGTCTACCTCCTTAAGGATGTTTCTAGCACTTCCTCGATTGGCTGACTACCATCTGTAGGAACTTCTTGATGATTAGTATCTGAGACCTGTTCATGATCTAAACATGAACCCTGTTCATGTTCTGATTTTGAAACCTATTCATGACTAGTATCTGAACTATGGTCATCATGACTATCATTAAAAATGCTATCAAACTGAATGTGCTGAAAGTCAGATACATCATCCTGTTTCAATCTACTATCTACGTCTAACTGTACAAGAGAGGATTCATTAAACTTTACATCTCTATTGATGATGATTTTGCGGGTAGTAGGATCCCACAATCTATATCCCTTTGTTCCAACACCATACCCAACAAAGATATACCTTTTAGAATTTGGATCTAATTTAGTTCATTGATGTTTAGGCACTAGAGCATATGCATCACAACCAAACACTCTGAGTTTAGAATAGTCACAAGGGTGTCCTTTCCAGACCTCTTCCAGAATCTTGCAACCTATTGCCATCGATGGAGATTGGTTTATCACATAACAATCTGTTGCCACCGCTTCCGTCCACAACTCCTTTTGCAACACAGCATTACTCAGCATACTCCTTGCTCTCTCTAGAAGAGTCCTATTCATGAGTTCAACAACTCCATTTTGCTGAGGAGTATAAACTGTGGTCTTATGTCTCTTGATCCCTGCATCCTTGCAATAGCTATCAAACTCCTTGGAAATAAACTAACCGCCATTGTCAGTTCTTAAACACTTTATTGTTCTACCAGTGTTGTGTTCTACCAATGCTCTAAACTGCTTGAAAACTGAAAAAACATAAGACTTCCTTTTAAACATATAGACCCACACTTTCCTAGAAAAGTCATCAATAAATGATACAAAATATGACGAAACACCATATAAGGTTCTAGGGACTGGACCCTAGACATATAAATGGATATAATCAAGTATTCCTTTACTAGTATGTTTGCCTGTTTTAATTTTTTGTTTACTTTGTTTTCCAAACAGACAATGCTTACAGAAATCTAACTTTCCAGACTTTAGATTTGGAAGTAACATGCGATCAGCCAAAATTTTTAACCCTCTTTCACTCATATGCCCCAATCTTTGATGCCATAAGTTAATGGAACTACTGTCATGTTCAGACACCGTAGACACAAAATCTGACCCTGTACTTCCTTCTAACTGGAATAGATTTCCTACCTTCTTAGCTTTCATAACTAGTAAAATACATGTGTAAATTTTCATTACTCCACCTTTAATTACAGTTTTATATCCATTTTAATCAAGTGCTCCTAATGAAATCAAAGTTTTCCTTAAATCTGGTACATGCCTCACATTAGTTAATATTTTAGTTGTCCCATCAAACATTTGCAATTGTATACTCCCAATCCCCACAATATTACGTGTTACATCATTACCCATGTACACAACTCCATCATTAATTCATTTATATGTCTTAAGCCATTCTCTATGGATACACATGTGGTTTGACGCACCAGAATCTAACAACCAATGTTGACCATGATTTGACACATTAACTGATAATACTTCATCACTCATACCTGAACTAGATGTAGAACCTGTATCTGTCGTATTTGCCTCCTTCTTCTCTATCAAAGAATCTGCTTTAGAAGTTTGTTGTTGTTGCTTCCAGCAGTCCTTTAAATGCCCTGATTTGCCACAAAACCAACACCTTAACTTACTCTTCTTCCCTTTCGACTTTGAACATAAGTCGCTTGGCCTCCTGGAGCGTATTTCTTTCGAATGACCTCTAACCATAATAGCTTCTAATGTAGAGGTTTCAGAATGCGACCTTCTCCTTGTTTCTTCCGATAATAAGGATGCAACTACATCATCGAACTCAATAGTTTCCGATGAACTAAGACTTATAGAAGTAACAAAATGATCCCATGACTCGGGCAACGAGGACAATAAAGTAATAGCTTTATCCTCGGATTAAATTTTTACTTCTATACTTTGTAATTGCACAAGAAGAGTATTAAAAGCATTTAAATGATCAGCAATTAATGTACCTTCCTTCATTCTCAAACTGTACAACTGTCACTTCAGGAGAATCCTATTGGTCAAGGATTTGGTCATGTATAGTTTCTCTAGTTTCTTCCACAAACCAGCAGTTGTTGTCTCCAACACGATATTAAATAGGACATCATCAGCTAGACACACTCGAATAGCACTTATCACTCTTTCATCCATCTTGGCCCACTCATTATCTGTGATGTTGTAAGGTTGTTTGGATTTGCCCAACAATGCCTTTGCCACACCATGTTGGACAAGCAAATCGTACATCTTCACCTTCCATATCTCGAAGTTATTTTTTCCATTAAACTTCTCAATTTCAAACCGGGCACTCTGAGTTTTCTCCATTTTGTATCAACCAAAAAACATAATAATCTCCAAAATCCAACTTTTAAATACCAGCTAAAAAAAAAAAAACTGCCTATGCCTTATAGCCTTTGCTTTAAAAAAAAAAATTCAAAACTTTTTTTTTTTTTTTGTGAATTAAAATACATAACAACTGAGTATTAAATTCCCAATTGGTGCATTGGACTTGAGTCAATTATTCACTCACGATTCACTCTGTTGTGCATTATAGATTGGTCTTATTTATCGTTTGTGGTTTCCTACATGAATTTCAAAAAACCTGACTGTGAATGGCAATGGAAGCGCGCGCGCACATATCTATATATATATGAACTGCAGGATTTCAGTTGATGGTTTTCCAATCAGAATGATTGCAAACAACAAAGACATAGGCGTACCATATCTCAATAAGCAGGAATCAGGCTATCATCTCTGATGAGCAGTTTGGTTTCTTCCAGGAAGGCAGATTTTTGATATGTTGGGAATTTCCCAAGGTGCTCCACACTATTAAATCAAAGAATACTACCTCCTCCGTCATCAATTTCGAATATCTCAAATACATATGAAGAGTGGATTTGATTTTCTTAAGATTGTAATTGATGCTTCACATAGTGTTTGATATCATCTTCGTCAATTGGATAGGTAAGTGAATATCTACATTAGCATACGTTGTCCTAATAAATGGATCACCTTATTTTTTCCAGCCACGGAGAGGATTTAGTCAAGATGCTCACTGTCACTCGGTCCACGCAGCAATGAATTGATCAGTCCACGTAGCGATGAATTGAATCGGTCCACGCAGCAATGTTTACCGATATGGCTTGCCCAGCACCAGCGATCCAACAATCAATCGAAAACATCACCAACGCTCCACTCAGCACCAACGCTCCAATACACCACGTAGGTCCACGCAGCATACAACAATCTTCAGGTGTCATACAGACCTCCACGCACCAACGCTGTCATCTATAATGCGCACGGAGAAACAAAAAACACTCAGCAATACACTTCACCTCCACGCAGCTGTTGAAGAAAGTTTAAAAAAACTCCGCGCTGTCATATATCTCCACGCAGGTTGGACAGCAGTCCAACACGCCTCCAACATTAGCTCTGACACCTCTTGTTGGAGCCAAGATGCACAGCAGTTAAAAAACACATATACACAGCTATTAAATCATGCACAGGAGACACAACAATTTAGCGTGGTTCACCCAACCAATCTGGGCTACATCCACCAAACATAGGCATCGGCAATCTTTATTAATCAAACATGAGATTACATAATTAATCAAATCCTCACAAACTCTCACACACCAAAAAACAATCCGTATGGATACCTGTTTTATAGCTAGGAGAATCTAACTGCCTCATAAATCCTCTCACATCAAATTTAGGATGCATTAACTCCCTCCCAACACCCTGGAGCTAATCTAGCAACAAATTCCTATTGTTGTCACCTACTGAGATTTTTGCCTATTTTATATAAAACAGAAAATCTCAACACTCAGTAAACAAGGCCATCAATTAATCAGTCAAACACCATTAAAATAAATCTATACACATACTTGTCATTGCCTACCTAGCATACTCTCATTGAATGATACCTTATGTCATATTCCAGAGCGGCGCTCTCTACAAATTCGACCCACCCTTTTTTAATTTGACGACAGAAATTTCCTTAAGGAAATTGTAAATTTTTGTTATTAAAACTATGTTTTTAATATTATAAATAAATATATTGAAAATGTGTTTTTAGTGTATAAATAAATTCAAAATTATGAAAAATACGCAACAAATTACCAACATTAGAACCGCCTTGGGTAAAGGATTACTCTAAATGGCTTTCTTTTGGGCCAAGTCTAGCAGTCATCTTTACCATGATTTTATGTGTTTCTAGCAATTTTCCACGTTTGATTTTTTTTAGAATTTTTAAATGGTAAATATTTTTGGAATTATAGTTTGTAATTTTTGTTTTTAAAAATTTCGAAATCATTTTTTTTAAATTAATGAGATTCCCATTATGACAATAAGTTATATGGGTGTTTATAGTGTTTCAAAAGTTTATTAATCTTATTTTTACTAGATTTGTTAGTTAGTTAATTCACTATAATTCTATAATTTTGATATTAGCAAAAAATATTGAGATAATAAAAACAAAAGATTATTAAGAAACGAGAAAAGATCTACACAACTTATAGCCACAAGGAATAAGAAGAAGTTACAAGCATAGGGTTTACTAGGCTAGAATCGGTATGTGGTTGTTTAGGAAATTCACACTAAATGTGCTTCTCCATGTGTTCCACTAGACAAGTCACACGAGGCTCCAAACCAGCCAAATTGTCTTGCATCCTCCACTGGTTTATTTGTAGATCATCGAGGGATGATATGATCTTATTACAATCATCATGTTTCTCCTTGAGGACTTGCCCCAACAAAGTTTTTAATTGCCAGCATAAGGTGACCAAGTGGAAATATTGTGTTCTCCTCCCCCTAGTGTGGCCTTGATTAAGGAGCCAATGAGAAACTTCTCCAATAAGTTCCAGTATGAGAAAGATTATATCTCTTGGTGCATATTCTACTCTAGCTTGTGTATGTTAGATTGGGTGCAAGGCGAGGTTGCAGCTTGAAAGGCAACAACCGCCTTCTAGGCCCGAGTCTTAGCCCACGAATGGTTGGGCTATCCGCAATTAGATTTCCCACGTTTACCCCTCACTCGACAACTATGACCCCTTTTCCTAGGCATAATGCTCCACACCGTTGACCCATATCTACACTTGTTAGGAGGGAACCCAATACACTGAATCTATAAATATCCCCACTCAATCTGTGTTGAGACAACACACGAGTGACCACTCTCTTTCAAAATCGCTCTACCTACCCATCCCTTTAACACAAGTATGAAGGGCACCACCTAAATGCCTACGAGACAAGGAGGAAGATAAGGTTGTGCCCAATCACCCAATGAAATACCAAACCCCAGGAGAACTAAGGTCAAGGTAAGGGAACTAACTAGAAACCAGAGCAAAAATAAGATTGGGAGCCAATTGAACAAAATAACTGTGAATGCACCGAAAGGAAAACCCTGAGACTTGGAGTAATGACAATTCTAGATGGCAAAGAAAACCTTGCAATAAACTAAAAAAATGGACCTAAACTGGAAAGGCCAAATACCTACAATTACCTTGAAGCAAAATTTAAATTGTTGATCAACCTTAGCAATTGTTGCGTGCCTGTAGGTCTCGTATCGTCCAAAAATTTTAAATCCCTTGTTCAATTTCTTCTAACCAACTTTCTCCAAGAGTTGGTTATCCTCCCCTGCTGAATGGAGCCTAAGAGTTGTAGCATATGATATAACCTACTGAAGAGAGAAAGAGTTGCACGACAACACCACACTGTCCACACCGAGCCCAAAAACCCTGCAAAGGACCCCACACATTCAAATAGTTTCCAATTTGGAGAATAGCAGACTAAATTGCAGGGTAGCTTAGACAACACCCATGCAACCAATTGAACCCCCCCCCATCTCATTGTTGTAGACACTTTGAAGGAAAAATATCGAATAACATTAAGGAATGAGCCATTAAATGGTTTTAATGCCACATGTATTGTGTTTGGGGAGTATACTATGCCACCCCTTCCTTATTCATCAAGAGAGTAGGTGGGGGTGACAAGTGCCCCGAGATCCCTTTCTCTGTATTCGTCCACCCCATCAAGGTAATTTTCAAAACCATATTAAATAAGTAAAATAACAAATAAAAATTTAAAATAAAATTATATTTTACTAGTAATTTAAAAAAAATATAAAAGTAAAATTATATTTTAATAGTTCTCTTGAGAGTGCTTACGTTAGATTAATGAAATTTAAAATTTAAAATTAAATTAGAAAAAAATAACGTGGTTTTACATATGGAAAAATATTGTAATATCTTGGTGGTTACCTATTTAAAATTTAAAATTAAATTAGAAAAAAAAAACGTGGTTTTACATATGGAAAAATATTGTAATATCTTGGTGGTTACCTATTTAAAATTTAAAATTAAATTAGAAAAAAATAACGTGGTTTTACATATGGAAAAATATTGTAATATCTTGGTGGTTACCTTCTTTCTTCCTCGCTTAATTCAATAATATTTAGTAATTACCCTCCACTTCATAGTTTCCTCATTTAATTCATTAAATTCTTCACTTCCAATGTTGTTTTACGTTAGAATTATTATTATTTTTAATTATTTTGTTTTTATCATTTATGAAACATGGTAAAGATAAAACCTAATTCTTGTTTTATGATTTATGAAATATTATAAATATTAGATATAATTCATATGAGTTTGGAAGTAAAATTGCGTTAGTTTACTATTCTTATAACATCTTGGGACGAAAGAGTATGTCACTTTTGCAATACCAAGATGGTGGAATATGAAAAATACTTTCTCGCGAATTGTCGTGCTCTTAATCATATCTGATTTCCAAAACATTTGCCACACTACCAACTTTTTGCCTTTTCAAGTAAGCAAAACAATAGTGATCTCGGAATGCTTCTCTTTTTTTTTTCTAATCATACTTCAACAAAATTTTAAAAAATGTCAATTAATCTCTTACCTTCTTAAGGTTCCATAAACAATATTAGTTTTAGTAGACATTAATCATCATCACCATCTTCATTAATTTTTTTAATTTAATTTATATAATAAAAATGTTTAATATCGTATTTAATTATTATTCTCTTCAATTAATTTAATATATATGTAAAAGTTAAATTAAATTAATATTTTTTAAATTTTAAATTAACATATTATATATATGAATGATATTATTTTGTAATTTCATTTTAAATCTAATGACTCATTACTTTAATTTTCCAAAAACAAAACATTTCACGTCATTGTAACACCTAATATTATTTAATACTATTACGTTATATAATATTAAACATAATATTATAACATTTAATATTATGATAAGCTTTTGCAATTATAAAACATTAAAATGGAAAATTATAAATAATTCAATTACCAACAAAAGAGGTCATATATTAATAAGAGACAATAGTATCTTCTTCATCTTTCTAAAGTTGTACCCAGAAAGTCTTGGTGGAATGCGCTTGTTCGTTAAAAAAAAAAATCATTTGATCCCCTTAGAGAATTGGGGCATTGATCTTAAGAATTTATATGAATCTTTGGACACCATGGGCACCATCTTAAATAATCCTATTAAAGTAGATATATTTTCTCTAAAAGACATTGAATCTGGGATTCATAAGCTCGCTAATGGGAAAGCTAAAGATATTAAATGATACCAAGCTGAAATATTTAAAATGGGAAGGTCTATCCTCATTCTTCATCTCCACAAGCTTATCAATTTGGCAGTAAAGCATGGCTTCCCTAAGCCTTGAACGCAAATCCATATTGTGCTTATCTTTGAAAGTGGAGACAAAAATGTTCCTTCTAACTACAGGACTATTATGACTAGCCACATCTTAGCCAAACTATATGGGCTAATTTTGGAAAAGAAGATTAGCCTTTGGCTTGAAAGCCATGTTAAAAGAGATAAAGAGAAATTTGGTTTTAGGAGACCTCACTCCACTATTGACCACCTTGTCACTCTCAAGATCATTTCCAAGGAATGTTAAAATAGTAAAATCAATCTCTTCTATTGTTTTCTGGACTTTAGAAAAAAATTGACACTATTCCTTGGGATAAGCTTTGAAAAATACTTGAAGAGATAATGGTTCCTCCTGAGTTGAGGATTTTTGTTATTCACCTCTACGATATTGTTGTTCCAAGCTTAAGACCAACAAAGAGTGGTATAAATATATTAAATGCAATATCTGGGTTAAGCAAAGGTGTCCGCTATCCCCCACCCTTTTTGGAATTTACATCGATAAGCTAGAGAAGTGTTTGGAAACTGTAGGTTGTAAGGGAACCAAGCTTGTTGGTATAATCATCTCTTCTCCTTTATGACAATGATATCATTCTTCTTTATGAAGCCATGATGACCTAGACAAGTAGCTTAAGACTCTTCATGTTTACTGAGTCAAGATGGGTATGATAGTTAATACCGACAAGACTAAAGTCGTGATAATTAAATCCAAAAATATCACCCATCGTAATTTATTCTATGATAACAATTACTTAGAACAAGTTTATGCTTATAAATATTTAGGTATTGACATTCCTCATCAGCTCAACTAGAATGATAGCATTGAGAAAATGATTATTGGAGGCTAGAAAGCTTATTATGAGCTTGAAAACAATGATAAGTTGCTCGCTCTTTATATTTAGAGTTAAAAAATGTTCTTTTTATAGACTCTCGTCACCCGTGTTGTCTTATATGGATGTGAAGTTTGGGGTTGCAGTATATGCAAAGAGTCGTGGAGAAATATTGAGATGATTCAAAAGCAATTCATAACCTACAACCTCAAGATCAAGGTAAATATTCCCTATCCTATCCTCCTGATCAACGCTGGCATTTCCCCCATTAAAATCATGGCTATGTTTAGGTATCTGATGTATAAGAAGAATCTTTACAACATGGAATCCAAGAGGCTTCCCAAAATTGCTTCTAACTTTAGTCAAAATCCCCACTTGCACCTCAAGCGTGAGCGGTATAAGGCTGCCCAGTCTTGGCTCAACCACTAGGGAATAAAGGAGGAGAGCGCAACATTAGAGTTATGAGCATTTGAAAGAGGGAGCACAACATTTGTGAGATCCCAATGTCTAAAGTTCTACATCTATTTCATAGCAAGGAGAATGCTATTTTAACTTCACATCGTTTTTTTGTGGATTTTAAAGGATATTTTTTAATCCTTTTTCAATCATTTCTAAAATTGAAATTGAAATTGATAGGATAGTTACACCTACATATCTCCTCATAATGAGATGAAGAGAGTTTCTCCACACAATGATTTATATTTTCAAATCATAATGTAGATAATGAATAAAATTATTCATTTATAAATTACATTTTTTTTAGTTACAATTTATAATTCTTTTTAAAATTATTTATTTCTCATAATAAATTTAAGGTTTTTGGTTAATGTCATTTGATGCCTCAAAATTCTCTTGGAACTTTTCAAATGTCGATTTGCCAAACTGGGTTCTACCGATAAAAATGGTCTTGTGAGCTGATTTCTCCACTTTTTCCACTCTAAAAGCATCGACATGAATGAAAAACAATATAATGATCCAATCTAGGTCAATGGTGTGGATGTTGAGGACTGAGTTACAATTTCCATGGTAGATGACATGGAAGTACATATTTTTAACATACTGATAAGAAATCATTAACATCCGAAAACCTAAAAATATAGAAGAATTGGATATGACTGCGGGAAGGATAAAATATAAACCAAGATTTGGATATGACCTAGCAAACTAAGGTGTTTGGCTTGCAAATGTGGTGCAATATCATGATTAGACATGGGTGTGAGACTACTATGTGTCAATTGTATGAATGTTGATGTGGCATAAAATGGTACATCTTATGAATTCCATAACATTGCTCCTAGAGCTTATAATGAGATGAGAAAGCTCTCGATGGTAGAAGATGATAATGACCTCCAATTGGGTGTGTTACATTGTGTATGCTTTGAAACTTTGAAATCTTTGGCATTATGAAATAACAACCCATATATGTTGGGATTCGGCCATGAACCACTTGGTGAAGATATATTATATTGTTGAGATATCAATAGACAATATGTGACTCATATTGAATTAAGGTCATCACAAATCAATGAGGTTACCCTCTACAATGATTGTCCTACCCATGGGAGTTATCTTCCTTCTCTTCTTTTGTCATAGGTTCAATCGTTCCATAATGTATGTAGAACATCTATTTGTGCACACAATAATAACTATATATGGATGATTTGCTTCAACTAAATAATTCATAATATAATTTGAGTTTGTGATTCTGAGCACAAACACAAATTGTCCACTCACGATAATGCTTCTTAAAGTCTAGGCTTCCTTTCAACTATATTATGTTACCAAATAACATTTTTTCTATGAAAGCATAAACCCATTCTTATAATAACCAAATTAGCTTGTTACAATTGGATACATTAATTTGTATTGTAATTAATTCATTTGAGTAAATTTATGTCTTCTCAATTTATTAAAAACCAAACTTCTAATCTTAGTTTTGAATTTCCTTTATAACTAAAACTCAAGCCATGAAAGTTAATATAAGTTGATGTTTGTGAGACCTTTGTAATGTAAGTTGTATTGTAATTTAGTTCATTTGAGTAAATTAAAAAACTATCTTCTCCCCCCGATCAGGGTGTGCGCTGGTGGACAGAGCCATTAAGGCTGTCATAATGAAAAGCACAAAAAGGGATGGTTCCACTACCTCCCACACGTTTGACATGTATGGCGTGGTGGTCATCGGCATGCTTAAGGCAAGCAAGAGGAGGGAAAGTGGCATTTGCATGCAATTGAGTTTATTGACTGCAAAGAGAGAATAATTTGGAGGGTGTAAGCACGGAGGTGACGACAATGAAAAAGGAGCGACGACTTCGGGAAAGAGATGAGATACGATGTCTTCAAACATAGATAATCGGGTATGTTAACTGGCTCAGCGTACATTTTGTTATGCTTCCCTACATTTGGTCTAGTAATTGGGGCTTTCATGGGGGCACAGGGTTTGTGTGGGCGACTAACTGGGGCAGGGGAATTAGCCTAGAGGAGGTGGTCTGTGGGAACAATCCCAATTCCAGGGGGTCTGCTTGGTTGTCTCTTAAGTTTGGCATTCTGCTATTTCACATGGGGATTATAGGGATGGGATGGGAGGGAGTCTCCCTAAGTGATTTGTTGTTTATTGTATGCCTGGCAAACCCGGGAGTTGAAGGTAAGGAAGTGGCAATTATTGTTGCGGTCAGACCACTTCAATTCCTAAAATTCTCTAACGCCAAGCCCCTAAGGAGCGTTAGGTGAGGGAAGATTGTCGAGAGTCAGGGTCTTCTTTAATGGGGGGAATTGGCACGCAGAGAATGTTGGCCGGGCTAGCTTAAGCTAGTCACTGGGAAGTCGGGTGGTGAGTAAGCTAGGGGCATAATGCCTTGTGGGTGTTGGGCTTCAGATGTCAGGTCGCGGGGAGGATCTGAGTCATGCTAAGCAGAGGCCAAGTCAAGGGGAATGGGGGTAGAGGCAGTCAACGAGGGGCAACGGAGATGAGGGGTGTGATTCCTTCAAGCTTGACCTCCAGGTTACAAGTTTGGCGGGTGGCCATGCACCTCGCCTCCAAGACCACAATCACAGCGTGAGCAAGGCAGGGGTCATGCAGGGGCATCTCGGGAGTCTCGGGTGGAGGTCCCTTACGCTCGAGGGTTATGCGCATAAATTGTGGGTGACAGATTTGTTGCATTGTCAGAACCGTGGGATGAAGGCAATTCAAAAATTAACATTTTAGAAAATATGGTTTCTTGCTCCCACAACAGGTCAGTCGGGAGGTAACTTTCCTTATCCAAGAAAAGCATAGAGATTTGTTTCAGACCAATGTTTGAAGGTGCCCGGAAGGTACATGGGTATTGTGGCTATGGTTCGAGCAACAATCCAAGGGTTGCAGGAAGAGACTACGAGGGAGTGAGGCCGAGGTTGAGCCGAGCACCGCGAGCAAACGTTGGGGCAAGAATCTCATGGCCAACCTGATCCAGGAAGCAGCGGTTGCGTATGCAGGGAGCACCATAGGGAAAATCAAACAGCGCATAGCTGAATGGGAGGAAAATATAAATCGTCAAGCAAGTGTGGAGCCAACAGGCATAGAGGATTGGAAGATCCTGATTTCGGACTCAGGACACACCAAAGGTCAAGAGGCAAGAGGCACAATACAGATAGTCCATTTATCTGTATTAGCTCATGAAATGCCTTCTCGACAAGGCCATGGAGAAAATATGGATGAATGTTGTCTAGGACTTTCCAAATTATAAATAGGACTTTCAAAAACTACAATTTCAATTGTAGGAGTAGGATGGCCACCTGGATCATATAGAGAAACATTTCCCATGCCTATTCATGCCGACTGAGATTTCAGGCTCCAGAGCAAAAGATCCAGCCCCGGTGGCTTTGGCTTCCGCCGAACAGGAGTAATAGAACGTTGCCTCTGAGTCCTTTTTTTTATTTGTTTTCATGCGGATAGCTTTTAATTTACAGTTTACAATCATATATATGTATAGACAACTAGAATATGGTTGTGGACATGACTATCAAGTTTATATAGCTTGGATAGATAGAATAAGTATTTTTTGCTACTAGACAACTTACACTGTGGTTAGGTGGTCAACAGACGTGGTTTCCCGCTGGACAAGTTGAGACCACCTAACCAGGGTATATGTGTGCAATTTGCTTACTTATTTTATAATGAACAAGAAGGATCTACCAAGCTTGACAAAAAAAATTATCTTAATTTATTAAACACCAAATTTCTAAGCTTAGTTTTGAATTTCCTTTATAGCCAAAACTCAAGCCATGAAAATTAATATAAGTTGATGTTTGTGAGACCTTTGCAATGTAACTAGAGTACTTGTATTTCAACAAGGTTCCAATAACTCCACTAGGTGTTTCTATGGTCTTCTTACCTATTTTATATTTGATTTGTACTTGATTTTTGAAGTGAAATAAATATCTATATGCCTTCCTCTTAACCTTTGTATGGTTGCAATAAAAACCTAATGCTATAAGGAAATAAATTCCAAGCATTTGAACTTCCACTTCATGTTTAAATGAATGTCTAATAACTCATAGACTGTTCAATGCAATTTAAATGCTAGTCTTTATTGCACTTAGAAAAATATTTGAGATGTTGGCCTTGATATTTGGATTTATATTTTTAAAAGCTTATCATTATGGTATGTTAATATTGTATCTAAATAACAAGGATTGGGAAAGTAAGGTGCATATGCTACCATCTATTTGTTTCCTACAGAAGAGTTGTAGACTCTCTTATAGTTTTGCAATTTGTAAGATTTTAAGATCATGGTGATTATTTACAATGATAAATTAAAAGTTATAATTGATAAATAATAATTTAAATTAAAATAAATTAGGAGAGTTTACACAATTTTATATATAATATTGATGAATATAATTAATAATTAAAATAAAATTTATATATAAATTAAATTTTTAATAAATATTAATGAAAATAACTCATAAATATTAAGTAACCGGTTATTGTATCAATAAAAGAAATCAATTATTAATATATTTATTAATAAGATATCTACTTCTTTATAACTATATATTAATAAAAAAATCAATTTATAAGTTTTCATGGTTCATAGTGGAGTGTATATATAAAGTATCTCTCAATCTATATAAAATATTTATATGAAATAAGTATAATATAATTATATTAATAAAATATTTACTTCTTTATAACTATCTATTAATAAAAAATCAATTTAATTTTTAATGTTCTTTATAACTATTTATTGATAGAGAAAATCAAATTTAAGTTTTTATGGGTTTTGTAGAGTGTATGTAAAAATATTGAAATATTATATACTATATAGATTATTTATAAAAAGCTTTTTAAATAAAAAAAATATTAATAATTTCATTAAATTATTAATAATATTGGAAATATTTTATTACATTTAATAATTAATTTTAATTTTATTATACTATAAATAAATTAAACATAAATGTGATATAAAATAAAAAGAAAAACATTTTTTACATTAAAAACTAATTGTTCATATTTAGTGTGAACGCCAGGCCAGCTAGTTCCCTAAGCGTACCTCTTTGATAAAATAATAATAATAGTAACCACCACATAGATAATAATAGTAATCTCCATATCGTTATGTTTGACTTGCA
This sequence comes from Pinus taeda, assembly GCA_000404065.3. Lineage (NCBI taxonomy): Eukaryota > Viridiplantae > Streptophyta > Pinopsida > Pinales > Pinaceae > Pinus > Pinus taeda. The sequence goes on from APFE030415056.1 coordinate 21,303, forward strand.
GTGCGTTCTAACATAATCTTCTGGAATATAAACATCCATAGCCAGATCCATGGAAAACTTGCAAGACGCAGCCTGCTGGAGGTTATCGCAGAAAAATGAAAAAAGCCCCGCTGCAATAAAAGCTTAATTAACTAAAAGCACCAGAATAAATAAAATAGTGCCTTTCAAAATTCAAATTGAATTCACTTCAAATGGGTTTTCAACATTAACTTCGCCAGACTGGATTAGGTACTGTATAACTGCAAACATTATTTATTGGCCATCATGCCCATGGGGATCATCTGGCATCAGCATAAGCCATGGATGATGCGTCAACCCATTTCCGCAAACCGTTAATCGAAAAGTGTGTTTGCCGGAGAAATTATGACATGGGTTTACGGTGAAAGCAAATGTCAGAATCCTCCGCTCTCACGGTCACTGTCAAAGCATTCAATACCGTATAGCATAGGAAATATGCCTCGCCACCTTCCAGCATCTCTTGTCTCTGGTTCGACATCCAACACAGGGATTAACCGCTGAACTAGCAGTCAAAAATCGACGCACTACACAAATCACCAGCAAAACTTGTGTTACCTGTGCATTAATTACATTACATTAGGGGTCGAATATTATTTGAGATTTCCTTTCCTAAGTTCCATGCAATGCAATGCGAAAGGCATTACCCAGCTTACCCACCCTACTGCCATATGCACCGTATATCAAACGTCACTAGTACAACCAAAAAGGATAGGCCCCTTGCGGCAAAAGCAACACATATTATTACCACAACGCTGATCCATAGCTTTGAAATCTGATGACACCTTGCTTCATTTTCATTCACAGAGCAATGCCTCTTGATATCAAAGTTACATATAAGCAGTTTCAAGGTGTGCCATATAAGCGCATAAAAAGGCTATCGCTTATCTGGTCAAATAGGACTCGAAGAACAGTTTTTTTTTGGGTAAATTTGTGGTCTCTTTAAACTACTCTCGTATTGTGGTATTTTTGTGCTTGTATTGTGTTATTTTTATGCTTTTGCATTATTTTTATGCTTGTATTGTGTTATTTTTATGCTTTTGTAGGGCTTTAGAGTCAGACTAGGTAAGATTCTTGACTTCTACAGTCCAACAATTTTTATGCTTTTGTAGGATTTTAGAGTCAGGCTAGGTAAGATTCTTGACTTCTATAGTCTAACAATTTTTATGCTTTTGTAGGACTTTAGAGTCAGACCAGGTAAGATTCTCGACTTCTATAGTCCAACGATGCTTTGCGACTGTCGAACAAGTTTGAGAAATTGATCGTTCTCTCCCATGGGGAAATCTCAAGGTCTAAAGTACCAGCAATTGTGCATGTGCAGAATAGGGTTTTGCACTGAACTTGTTTGTGTTACTCATTTTACCGTGTGCATCTAATTGATATTTTCTCACACAGAATGGATTGTATTTCACCTCCTAGTTTTATTGGTCTATATTCTTCCAAGGTTTTCACATGGGAAAATCCCAAGTCTACAAAATTTCAATGCTCTTCACTATGGATTGATTGCCTAGCCGTTTCTCTTTTAAAATTTCACTGGAGATTGGATCTGTTCGATATATTATCTCTACACCCTTAACAAGCATTTCGAAGTAAATGACATGAGATTTCATTTGCTTTCAAAACAGGTGGAACTAGAGCTTATTATTATTATTGAGAATTCTCTCCCCTATTTAACTAGATGAGGCAATATTATTTTACAATACACCTTGAAACGGCTTATATCATAACCTTGGTATTAACCATTGAACAATGCAGATATCATCTGCTTTCAAAACTATGGACCCGTAGTTATTGTTCTGTGCTTCAATTTGTGTTTTTAAGATGTTTTGTATCTTAAAAAGGGAGTAGTCTAAAGAGGCCACAAAGCCCGGAAAATGGTGTAAATTCCGAAATGATTTTTGCCAAAATCCGGCAGAAATTTTAGAAAATCTGGGTTATAGCTGTAGAACTTCAGGAATTTTGGTGCCAGGGGTTTTTTAGATGGCACTGAATCTATTTCCACCATCAAAAAACAATTCAAACATTCCTATTATCACATTTTTTGAAAGAAAAAAAAAAAAAGTCATCAGATTCCAGCTAAATATAATTTTCCATGCGAACTTGTGGCATCGGTAGACAATGCCATAATAATGAATTATAAGCACTTTATACAGCAAAAACAAGATAAGATTCAGCAAAGACTAATTTTGTAATTTCACTAAAGCATAAAATATTCAGGAAAGAAAAAAATGAAATGTTTCCACGGGATAGAGATCTTTAAGAAAACGCATGATGTAAATTCTCAACTAAAGACGAATTTTCATGTAATTTGCAGAAACGATGCTTCCTCCAAGACGATTTATCTATGCCTAAAGATAATTCATCCTCTGAATGAATTATATGCTGAACTGATACAGAAGTTTTGTCAACAAACATCCTTTTATTATATTTTCAATATTAGGAAGTAAAAAGGAAAACTATCCAGATTCAAACAAATTTAAAATAGGCCAGCGTATTGAGATATGAAACTGGGGTGTAAGACAAGTAAATCAAAGAAACCTCAAAAGAATCCTAGCATCAAAGGCTTAGGATAGAGCATACACTAATGAAAATCATGAACGTTCAGAAAATTATAAAATAAAAAAACGAGAATACCACAAATTGTTAAGTAAAAAGGAAAACTATCCAGATTCAAACAAATTTAAAATAGGCCAGCGTATTGAGATATGAAACTGGGGTTTAAGACAACAGTAAATCAAAGAAACCTCAAAAAGAATCCTACCATCAAAGGCTTATGACAGAGCATACACTAATGAAAATCATGAACGTTCAGAAAATTATAAAATAAAAAAACGAGAATACCACAAATTTATCAATTAACTAAAGATTGATGAAAATGTATTTGTCCCACTAAGCACAAGTAATGTGCTTAATAGAAATTTTGATGTACAATGCAATCATTTCCATCTGCTTACAAAGTTACAAGCAGGTCAACTACTAAATGAATCTCGTTGAGAAAATACCATACCAGAAATACATCAAAATATTAGTAAAATCAACATCTAATAATGATCTGGGCCCAAAAGCCTTGATACAGCCTGTCATTGTCGGCCATCATTTCTTCTCTTATCTAAAACTGAATATTTATTGAACACTGTATGTTCAGAATTTCAGTAAGTTGGTCTATGATGAATTTCTTGTCCTGCAACCTCAGACGGTGGCAGCATTGAAGGCAGATATGGCTGGGGTTGATGAGCTGGATATTGCTGCTGGTAACCTCCGTATCTTGGAATAACATGGGATTGAGAATTTCTCACTGCCTGCTGATGCTGATTTCCAACTTGTGTCATGCTATCCTGATATAAGTGGGAATTTATTCTGCCATTTTGCTGCTGAATGTCCTTTTGTCCTTGGTAACCATAGTACCCATCAATAGGGACACCAGACTGGAACTGATGGTGTGAAGAACTACCATAGCTATGACGATGATTCTGATTGTCATTATATCTTTCACCATAACTATTGAAAGCAGATTCGGCATAACCCTGCTCATTACTCTGACTGCCATTGTATGTTCCACCATAAGATTTGCTAGCAGAGGTATAAACCTGACCATGATTCTGACTTCCCTTGTATGTTCCACCATAAGAATTGCAAGCAGAGGCTTTATAACCTTGACCATGATTCCGACTGCCAGCATATGTTCCACCATAAGAATCACAAGCAGAGGCTGGATAACCCTGACAACGATTCTGACTGCCATTATACACTCCACTGTTATAATTTTGAGAGCTATCTGAAGGATACCCATGTTGATTTCCATGATCATCAGCTCGTCTTGGATACGAACTATGACTATAAGACTTGTTGACCTCGTAAGGAGAATGCATATCAAGTATACCTCCCCCAATACAAGCTTCATGGCGCATTGAGTGCCTCACACCAAGCATTACCTCCTGTGAGTTATCTGAAGGATATCCATGTTCATATCCTTGATTATCATCTCGTTTTGGATATGAATTAGGACTACAAGTCATGTTGGTACCTCCCCCAGTACGAGCTTCATGCTGCACACTAAGTGGTACCTCCTGTAAGCTGCTGCTCCTTAATTGTAGACTGTTTGCAATAAGACGATGAGCAGATTTTCCTAGATGAGGAGCTGAGGCAGGTCCAGTATGGTGTGGCCTAAACAACAAATAATGCTAGATCAGCATGATTAATGAAAGATATAACACAAAGGGAAAAGCATTACACCCACTATAAACATTAATAGATATTAACTTACCTTTCTCGATCACACCCACTAGCAAATTTAATAGATTTTAAGTTACCCTTCTCGACCACACCCAATAGCAACTTTAATAGATTTTAACTTACCTTTCTCGATCATGTGCCTTCCTCCCATTATCTTCATGCCATAGAGTTGGTGTATTTACATCTTTCTCGCATACAGACTGTCAAACAAAAAGATAGATGTTGAAAAAATGTACTATCAAAGCACAACATCAGAAGTAACAAATTAATGAGATAAAAATTAATGCCCCTAATATATAAAAGATAGTCTTCTAAACAAATTTACAAGTTGCTAGCTGCACACACCTTCTTTGGCTTTATTACTCCATTAGGAGGCCTTGTAATGTGTTTGTGTGTTGGTGGGAACTTGTAAATAACAGAACTGCAAAACATCAATATATATCAAAGAAACTTAAAATGACCAATTACAAATTTCAGGGCTTTCTTCAGGCAATATGACAATTGATGACTTACAGCACTTGATTGTTTGTGATATTTTCCATCCCCTTGATAGGCGAAGTGAAGATAGGGGGGCATGCTTCTCCATCGCAAAGGCAAAAGAAACCGTTCATTCCCCCACTGCAATCAGGTAAAGTTCGAATTTAAATACTAGAAAACGTCTATATAAAGTAAAGAACAAACACGTCTTGTTGAAAACTGCTTTGTTTGTCATGAATATCATAGAATAAGTTCAATCAGGAACAATATGAAAACAATCCACTGACATGCCATTCTTTAACAAAATTAACAGGAGGGAGAAAATGACCTAGCTCTAGGATCAATTTCTTCATTCACTCCAAGTCTTTTCTGCCCTGAAAGATGGCTACCTTGATCATAAATTGAAAAAACATATGGTGACAAAGGATGGCTCACGGTCACAAATAACAAGTCATACATCACAGTATTTCTGCGCATTTCCTCTGCCTACAAACAAGTACAAGTAATGAACTGTAAAGGAGAGCAATGAAATGTACATAAAAAAAATGTCAATAATGATGTCTTCCCAACGGTTCTCTGTTTGACATGTCTTACCGTCAAGGTGCACTCAACCTTGTTAACCTCCATGAGTAGGCGAGCTTCATCAATAAAAGGCAATTTTGCAACACCCTTTGAAACAAACAGCAAAATAAAAGATAAATTTCTAGATATATTGCTGTTTCAGGCTCTACGAAAAGAACTACTATAGAAAAACATTTAATAAATGCCCACACAAATACATGAGGCATTAGCTGTTAGATGGGAAACATAGAAAGTACTTAACTATACCTGCCAAGCAAAGCGTTTACCATTCATGTCTATCTCAAAGTCTGTCAGTGAATGAAACAAATCAGCTTAATGAAAACATAATATAGAAACATATACAATTCTAGCTTAGAAGATAGAAATTTGCACTTTTTAACCAAAAAGTCTGACTTTAGCTTATAAATGTCCTCACCAGTAGGATAAAAATCAATAATAGGTGAGTTTGGATCAGTCATCAAGGGTCTATAATGTTCAGGAAGAGCATTTGCACTGCAATAAAGAATGATAAATTAGACCATACCCTTAAAGAAATGAAAATCCACATCATTAATTGGAGTAGGTTGAAAACTAATTTAACCTTGCAGCTGGAAGAGTTCCCATGAGCTGATTGAATGGTTTGAATGGCTTCCCTAGTTCAAAGCTTATCTCCAACCGATCCATATCCCTCAGATCAGATGCAAACGGAGCATAGTGATATGGATAAAACCTGGCGAACACAATACCATGCACCGATTAAGGCATGTGAACAAAGTAAAGACAAATGATAAATCATCAAAACAATAATGGGGGTGCCCGTCTCAATACGACAACTCATAGCCTATAGCTACATAGACAGAATGTTTCGAAGTAGATGATATACATATACACTGTGTTTTGTACCTAGTTGATGATATACATATATACTGTGTTTTGTGTTTTGTGTTTCAAAGTAGATGATATACATATACACTATGAAATATATATAACTGTTAGGCACCTTAAGCTTTTCTTTTGTCAGATTGAAACTCATCATTTATAACCAATGTGGAACACTGAAGAGAACTGCTATGATAATCTAATGCGGGCAGGAAGACAATCAATTTTCAAACTTTTCTGAGTTCAAATCAGGGATTCGAAAATTGCATGCAAGCACAAACTTAACTGCAATTAGTCATAATCAACATATAACCATTTGTAGAATAAGTAAAAAACATATTGAATAGATAGCAAAGGGTAGAATAGTTATAATAGATTTACTTCATTTGAAGAACTTTATATCAGATATGGCCAAAATTTACAAGCACGCTAAATATCACTCACCGTTGCCATGAACAAACTTATTTAAGTGTGGGAAAATCTTAAACAAGATTAAACATCAGAAAAGGATAGATATAGGTACATATACGATAAAATCGCTTATGTACATTAGTAGATATAGGTATAGATAAATTTTCTTTTATATCCATTTAAATATAGATATGAATATAGATAGCAGAAAGTCAATTCGTTATAATAGAATGCTTAATTTGCGTAAATTTCTATTTGGTATGGCCAAAAGTTATAAGCATGCAAAACAGCACTCACCATTGCCACGAACATACACCTTGGTAGTAATAACGCATAACCCAGCACAATCCCTCAGTATATTTCAAAACCTGCAGTGATGAAGAAAAAATTAAAACAATAGGTGGAATCGACAGATGAAATAGCTATTTTCAAGAAATGAACCACAAGGCCATGATAAGATGTCATCCTGACAATGTAGTTTTTGATGTCAAGAAAGCACCAAGAATTTCGGTTATTTCATCTTTATCACGCAGCCCAACCTCTGTGGTTCCCCTTTCAATTTCCTTTAGCATGCATCACTTGACCATTTATAGCAAGCTAACAATAATCAATGTTCACCAAGTTTCCGGGACAAGGAGGCGAGGGAGCGGGGATACGCAGGAGCAGCCTATGAAAAAGCTCCCCACCAATTTTTAGGAAACATGGGAGTGACGTCAGGGTCTTAAAAACTTATAAATATAAAATATAAATCGATGAATCATATAGCTGAAACAAATTTAAAACGAAAAGTATGATCATTAATATCATTATCATATAAATTATTATCATAGATCATACATGTAAGTTTGTGACTGTACAGTGTAAACTACTAGTCTACTAACTTACTAACAATGCACAATGAAAATAAATTATAAAATTATAAATGTTTAAACTTTTAAACTTTAAACCATACTGATGTTCCACTTCCAACTATGAACATTGAAGACTGAATATTGAAATAAAATTAAATTATAAAAGACAAGTCCGATACATCAAGAGTCAAAATAACATAAGAACATATCAAAAGATAAATGAGCATAATTGCTCAAATTAATCCATTCAATGAAGGCGCAGACAGAAGGTTGCTTGGCAATGGCGGCAGCGTTCCGTTCAACTAAGGAGCAGGCTGTTAAAATTGGCAACTAGGGCCAAACTCCATGTGGGTCTACTTATTTATGGCAGCTGATATTTTTCTTGGATTCCTCTCGTCAAGAGGTGTAGGATTGATCTAAAGATCATCCGATTCCGACATGTATTCATGGAGATATGAATTTATTTGTGTTATGTGACAATTCGTCAAGGTCATCCAGCAACCAAATTACCCCCACCTATCCTCAACGTTTCACCATAGATAGGAGAGGCCTTCAAGTCATTTCACACTCATCTCTCGTGATCTCACGCTCCACTCGTTTGGGTTTTTGGTGGAAGGTGAGATCTAAAGGAGATGCCCTCTATGCAGGAGGAGTCTTGGAGGTGCCCTAGCTGCAGGTATACGTGCCCTAGCGCAGTCAAGGAGGGCAGTGAAGGATAAGCCCTCAACACTGTCAAGAAAAGGCTCTCTAGACTAAGGGAGCTTCAACGCAGATCTAAGGAGTCCTAGAGGGAGCCCTAGCCACAGTAAAAAGAAGCCTACACACAGCTACAGGATAAGCCCTCATACGATGTCCTAAATGTCCTAGCCACAGGTCATAATTTGCTGTCACAAGAGACCCTCAAGCGCAGCAAAAGAGAGCCTTGATCTGATGTCTGAGAAGCTCCTAATCTGCAATCCTTGAAGGTTCTAATCCGCTGTCATAATGGAGACCACTGTATTGAGAGTGTTATATATGTTGTCTAGTGGAAGGTCATGAAGCCCTAGCAGCAGTGAGGAGATCTGGCCGCAAGCAAGAAGGGAGATGTATTACGTTGTCATAAGAAAGCCCTGCAAACAGTTAAGAAGAAGTCTAAATGCCTTACACAGTCCAGAAGGAAGCCTTACACAGTCACCTAGCCGCTGGGATAATGCCACATTGCTGTAGGTGACAGCATGACCATTTTCGTATTGTTTGGATATGATATGCTGGGCAGAAGTATCCAATAGGAAGGAGCCAGGGGCTGCTGCATAAAGACTGTTTGGGTCAGTGTGTGAAGGAAAAAGGTTCCAGTCAACTGCTCAGCAAGGCCACAGGCCATAGCCAGCAGTTGGAGGCCTCTTCAAGTGATGCACCCAGACCCTATAATGCAGCATATCTTTGGAGATCAGTGTGAAGGCTAACCTCAGTAAATAGGTGAACTGTGGAGTATGTTTAGAGTGCAGTAGCTCTCTGATATTGTGTCCTAATCAGAGATCAGGTTTGCCCAGATATGCTTCAGTCCTTTCAGCTTACACAAGTTGCCAGATGGTCAGCCTTGACATGATCAGTGAAGCAGCAAAGGAGAAAGAGCCTTATAGAAGGAAAGCTTCAGTATTCTGGGTAATTCGTTGAGCTGCTCTAGGCCTATCATATGCTGCATTGTGTCATCTTCATAGTGAATATCTCTGATGTTTGATCTCTCATTTTCGAAAGTCAAAGTGTTGACTTCAAATTTATTTGTACTATCTCTCTCTCTACTGAACCACTGAAGAATATAAGAAGAATTGATCAAGGGTTTCCCCACATTGGGGTTTGTCCCTGGCTAGCACCACATCTTGTGTCCTCTTGTCTTGGCTTGTCTTCTGATGTTTATGTGTATATTTTATCTGCACTTTACTATCACGCTGATGTGATTGCTAATTTGGAATTGATATTGAGCTATTGAAGTAAATTGCTCTCAGCATAAGACATACCTAAAATTAACACAGACAGAAGGCTGCTTGGCGATGGCAGCAATGTTTAGTTCAACGGAGGAGCAAACAAAAAATGAAATGTGAAATGAACATAACATAAACCCTTCTTGGTCGGTCAACAAATATTAAAAATTACGATTTTTTTGTTTCATAAAAAAAAATTTGAGAATTTTTCTAGGGAAACGACCCCTCAAGACCCCTTAAGACCCCTTTCGCCTAGGAACGACCCCATTCAAGTTTCTTTGCGTACCCTGTTTTTTGGGAGTGTGGGGAAACGACCCCCTCTCGTCCCCAAGTCCCCAGAGCGCGAGGGAACTAGGAAACTCGACCCCCAAGTGGGGGGACGAGACCCCGTGGAATACTCACAATAATACAAGAGAATAAGTTTATCTTTGCAACAATTAACTTCTGTGACTTCTTGTAGAAATCATATCTCCCTTTTTCCAAGCTAGTGTAAAAGATCATATTCTAGCAACAGTGAAACATATTGGATTAACATTTTTCTTATGCTGAAGCAATGTTGCCAGAACGCCAAACAGAGCAGCAGCGTTTTTGAAGCAATGTTTCCAAACTGCCAAGCAAAGCAGCAGCATTTTTGAGAGCAGGAGTATTGAAAGCATTATTTTCCAAAAATCCTCAGGAGTGGAGCATCCCAAGAGTGTCTATGTGTGTGTGTGTGGAATTTATATTTGAAAAAAAAACATCCAAAATGTCAAATTAGTTGCATAATATATGAAAATTTGCATATTTGTACATCAATGAATATAGAAATGGTATCCGTAGCACATTAATGATTAATCACTCAAGCATCAACATTCTAGATTCTAGAAATTACAAACAAACATACAAATTTTAAAGCCATATAATAGAAAGTAGACCATTAACTTATCATTGAAATAGGTTATACAACCACTGTCAACATGACCAAAGAGTAACATTTACAAAATATGCCATCTTGTTAAATTTAGGAAACAGTGGTATGTTCTATGCTTAAGAGCATTTTTACTTCAATTTCTCTATTAAGCCCAATATCCATGATCTGATTAGCAATTGCATCAACATAATAGTAAAATGCAGATAGAACATAAACATAAACAGTAGAAGACAAGCCAAGACAAGAGGACACAAGATGTGGCACCAGCCAGGGACAAACCTCAATGTGGGGAAACCCTTGATCAATTCTTCTTATATATTTTTCAATAGTTCAGAAGAGAGAGAGAGAGAGAGAGAGAGAGAGAGAGAGTACAATGATTTCAAGTCAATACTGACTTGCCAAATAGGAGATTTGACATCAAAGTTCTTAACCATGAAGTTGACTCAATGAAATTGCAATTCTGGTACCAATGGCTGAAGATGACTATACTGCAATTCTAAATACTTGTCACAGTTGTTAATGGACTGAGTTTTGATTACTGGTTGGGGCTTCTACTGAAACCTACAGCAGCCCACTAACCCAACCAAAACTCACATGATCTGATGTGGCTTCCTTCCCTTTATAACATCTGGGAACTCGCTCTCCTAGAAGATTACTCCTGCACTCCTTTTAAGCTTGTTTAGACCTCTAAACAACTGCTACAGGACTGCGGCAAGTTCACCATAGGTACGCCCCCTATTTGGAAGAATTCCCAGCAATAACTATCCCATAACAACCCTCTTTTGATGCGGCCTCCCTTCTCTCCTCCACACTGATTGACCTAGGCACTTCTTGCCCTCAAACAGACCCACGCATCCCTGCAATAAGGTAATTAAGGCCTGCGGCCTACATACATTTCATTTCTGTGCTGCAGCCTACATGAGACAAAGGATACTCACCTACAAATATGCCCCAACAAACTTGCAGTTATACCTCTCCTTCTCGGCCTTCCTGTAGGTGCAACTGCCCTTCAAATAATCATGAGAAGGCTCCAACCACAGCCTCTCTACCTCGTTGAAGAACCTGTCTTCCTACAGCCCAAAACAGAAGTATGGATGCCCTAATCCAAGTTTCTCCAACAAGCTCTTTTTTCTCCCTTGTGTTACTACTCATGGATGTGTCAAATGAGGAGAAAGCACCCCTATATAAACCAATCGGTGGGGCTCAAGAGACGTGACTATTGGATTAGGTGAGCCGACATATAGAAGAGGCCAACCTTGATAATTTGACCATAATCAAATAAATTCATAACTTCATTTGTACATGTCGAAATCAAATGATCTTTAGATCAATTCTACAAGAAAATTATCAGATGTCATAAATAAGGTAACCCACAAGGAGTTTGGCCCTAGTTGCCAACTTTAACACTCCCTCTCACCTAGGGAGAACTCCATCTGCTAATCCATCTGCCAGTCAGTACTATCTTTGCCATCAATGCACTGCTCTGCTCTGTTCTACTGAACTATGAAGAAGAAGAAGTGATCAAGAATGTGTCATACCATTCTCCACTGACCCGAAGTTAGTCCTAGATAAAAGAGAGTGTCATACCACTCTTACTGACCCGAAGTTAGTTCCAATAAAGAGAGTGTGTCATACCACTCTTATTGACCCGAAGTCAGTTCCAAAAAGAGAGTGTCATACCACTCTTAGTAAGTTCCAATTGATCTCGGATCAATATCGTCCTAGCATAGGGACTACGGTAGTACACGATGGGTCCATCAGTAGTACTATGGTCCCTATCCTCATTTCCCTACTCATTGGCCAAATGTCCCATACTGCATGGGTAAGATGTCTCAGCATGAGAAGGATGAACCATTCATCCTGCCTACATGTCGCTACGGGGTATCACAGGGGAAGGCTAAACCACTCACCTTTTACACGGGAAACCACTAGGGGATGGCTGAACCACTCACCCTATGGTTGCTCATCACTCCAAGAAGTACCCCAAGCCCCCCGGAGCTCCCAAAGCTCAATGTCCATATCATACAGGACCCTCATAAGAGGGTCTCTCCACGACTTCTAGTCGTTCTCGAAAGTCAAGAATTTGACCTTTCCTAGGGGCTTTGTCAGAATGTCGGTGACCTGCTCATCAGTCCCAATGTGATGGAGCCTTATTGCTCCTCGTTGTACCATATCATGGATAAAGTGGTACATGATATCAATATGCTTAGAGCGATCATGAAATATAAGATTCTTTGATAATCAGATCCCACTCAGGTTGTTGCAGAGGATCACGATGGTATCCAACACATGTCCAAACAAGTCACTAAAGAGCTTCCTCAACCAGACAGCTTCACAGGAGGCCATACTCACAGCTATGTATTCAGCCTCAGCAGTGCTCAAAGCAGCCGACTTCTGCTTCTTGCTCATCCAGGATATTGAAGCAGAACCCAAAGAGAAACAGCGCCCAGAAGTGCTCTTGCGATCCTCAGAATAACCATGCAGCCTCACATCTTTGGCAGTGTATCTTAGTTCATGAGAGATTGCCCCGAAGATATCTCAGAAGATTCTTGGCACCAATCCAATGTATATGATGAGGCTCAACCATATATTGGTTCAACGTGTTAACTGCAAAGCATATGTCTGAAAGGGAGTTCACCAAGAACATCAGTGCTCTTATGAGTTGACTACTCAAAAGCATTTCCCAATTCTGGTCCGGCAACACTATCACATAAACTCTTTGAAGTTAAGTTTTGTCGGGGTAGTCATAGGCTTGCAGTCAACCATCCAAATCTTTCACAACATATTTTCCTTGAGATAGGAAAATTTATCCTGCCTTTTGCCAGACCTCTAATCCTAGGAAGTAGTGCCTAGATCCTTCATCTCAAATTCAGAGGTCAACTCTCTTTTGCATGAGAGGATCTCAATAATCATCATGGATCGCTTTAAACATTGGAAATGTATGCTTGTTCAAGGTATATCCATCAAGTCATCTGCACCCTGCTATTCATCCTTCGGTCTGTACATTAAAGTCAGCCAAACATGTGGCCCCTTAAGTAACAAGGATATCATTTTTAGAGTCACCAGATATCATATCAGCTATCATGAATCAGCACCTTTTGAAATGGTTATCTTTCTTGAAATACTATATGGCTCCCTCCGAGGCCATGCGTCAAATGGTCTTTCAACGATGAGATTGTTAAATGATTTCCGCCATGTGCATGAAACTACTCAATAAGGATGATCTCATCCAGCCATTTGTATCCATATAACCATGATAAGTGACTTTTCTCTGATTTCTGAATTTCATCATCTTCCTTTGAATGGAGAAAGTATAACATCAACTACTGTATGAGGAATAATAAGTGCTGCTATATCAAGGATGTTCAGTTTGAAATCATCAGTTGAAATGAGCGATATGCCGAAGCTATTCCTAACCAGGATATTCCTTTATGTTGTATTCCTCCCAAAACTTGTCATGTAGCTACTTTTGTACTCCATTAAAAAATGTCCATCTGTCGAGATGAGCGATATGCCGAAGCTATTCCTAACCAGGATATTCCTTTATGTTGTATTCCTCCCAAAACTTGTCACATAGCTACTTTTGTACTCCATTAAAAAATGTCAAGGACAAAGAATTAGACCTGTCCTTAAGTTCATCAGATTATTCCGAACTTACACATCTTGTTCACAACTTCGATTGTGAACAAGATCCATTGCCAATGCTTCTGTCATTGATGACCTTCCATGCTCGATGTTGAGTTTCTGAATATAATTGCTAATGTACTGAAGTACTTCCAATCTTCAGATTTATGCATCTTCAGAACACTTGTTTTAGGGTATCAAGGTAAATGATTGATTCTCCTTAAAACTGAATGAAGCTCAAAGTGCTGACACTGTAGAAGGAATACATCATGATAATGAATCAGAATTAACACTGCCCATGCAATACAGTGACCAATAATGGCAGCATCACTGTGTCATTTTTGTATGGGATTCCTGATGCCATACAACTTGAGCTCAGCAGCTTGAATATTTAAAGAGATTCTCACTGCTGAGTACAGAGTCAGCTCAGTACATAAACAGTGAAGTATATATCCACTGTACTGTTGTATCCGACATGCCCTTATATATATAAGTATTGTGCTGAGACCATCAAACATAGCTGGAACATAATAATACCATACAGGAGCTGCTTTAGCAGAGACAGTCATATGTAATGTAGAGTGCATGTAACAGTAAAGAAGATTGAGTATATACGAATCTTGATACCCATCATTTCTGATATATGAAAGCCATATCGCAAGATCAGGAGTATAGCCATATAGTGAACGTTCAATCAAGAGTAGATCTAAAAGATTCCTTTCTGCAAGGTCCTTTAATCCTTCACCACTGTGCACAGAATGTCTCCTGGCTTTGCTAAACTCATGGATGAGTACTTGGATGTGTCAAATGAGGAGAAAGCACACCTATATAAACCAATCAGTGGGTGTCAAGAGACGTGACTATTGGATTAGGTGAGCTGACATATAGAAGAGGCCGACCTTGATAATTTGACCATAATCAAATAAATTCATAACTTCACTTGTACATGTCGGAATTGGATGCTCTTTAAATTGATCCTACACCTCTTGGAGAGAGGAATCCAAGAAAATTATCAGCTGTCATAAATAAGGTGACCCAAATGGAGTTTGGCCCTAGTTGCCAATTTTAACACATCTACACACTTAGTTGTGAAGACTGAAAAGTCCCAAAAACTAATCTATCATCTATAACAAATAAAGTAGTGAACAAGGACAGCCAATTTTCTAATAACAATGATTCTATCTACTAATCTCTCCTCCTCACACCACCACGACTGCTGCATGGACCTCCATGTGGTAATAGTGAAGTAAGTGGAAGCAAAAGCTATAGAATTGATGATGAAGCCCCTACTATTGTAGTTGGAGTCTTAGACATGGGGACCATGGCACTAGATGAGAATGGCATCTCAACATGATCATCATCATCCATAAGAGCATCCTCCAATTTCTCTAGATAAAACACCTCAATCCATGGCACTAGATGGGGGTGGCATCTCAAAACAATCATCATCATCCATAAGAGCACCTCATCCTCACTTACCTCTTGTTGAAATATGTAACTAGGTTTGGTCTTCATAATGACATGTAATCATGATTGTAGCTGTAACAAGGGTTATTATTTATGCATTTGATGCTAAGTTGCAGGAAACGCAGGTACAGAGGGCGTTTTTGCCCGGAAACGAAACGGAAACGCGTTTCGGCGTACCGTACGGCCTGGAAACACGTTTCCGGCCGTACGGGCACGTTTCCCGAA
>APFE030415063.1:0-48600 GCA_000404065.3 Pinus taeda
TGTCATAGGACTTCAAGTCCTCATAACTCCAAGCAAATACATCTTGGAACTCTTTGAACAAATCCACATACTTTGGTTTTTGATTAGGGGGTAGATTTTTGGACAATTTAATCATTCTGGGCTTTTCTGCTGTCCCTATGTTATGTTTTTCTATATCAGCATTTAAAGGCTCCATTTTTGGCTTTTTGGGCGCATCATTATCATCAAACATGTCTTCTAATGGAGTAAGGCCAGCAGGAAAAAAGTTATTCTTTAGATCAATGAACTCGGCCTCTGCTTTGGTTGTTTCCTCTAGATGCATTTGTTTTAGTTGTTCTATGTTTGCATTGTCAAAAACAGTTGGGTTCAGGATTTGTTTTGTTGTTGCAGCTGTTACAGCCTACTGATTTTCATTTTGTTTGTTGTTGGGAATCGTTCATGGCCTCTATGTCAATGTTTGAATTTGAAAACTCGCCCTCAAGGGTGAGGAAACTATTAATCTGGGCATCATTTTCAAATACTTGCTAATCTCTAATATTGTTAGGAACAACAGGCCTATGTTTTTTCTCAACGGTGAAATGGTGATTTGGCTCAAAGGGAAGCTTGCATGTGCTAGCAAAAGTGGCTAGGTTGTGTGCATGTATGTTATGGTTTCTTGAAATCTTGGCAAGCTCGGATTCAGCGAAGGTATTAAGTATTTCTGTTGCAGCAGTCCTATTCTATTGTCATTAGTAACAAAGTTACCTTTCATTTGTTGTATGATTAAATCGGAGTCACCTAGAATGGACACTTTTGTAGCTCCTAGAAGTTTGAGCAATTTTAGGCCTAAGAGGAGAGCTTCATACTCTGCTATGTTGTTGGTACATCTGAAATTTAATCTGCAGGCATGGCCCTCTGCATGGTTGTCATGTGTATTGTGAATCCATACACCTGCCCCTGCTCCTAACTTGTTGACAGAACCATCAAACTCTAAATACCATGTAATTTCTTGTTTTTGGTTTGTATCAAGAGTTTCAGTCATTTTAGGATTGGGCAGATCTAAAATTTCTGTTTGAGGAGGTTCTTCTTGTTTACTGGCTGCCTTGACTGTTGTGACTATTTCATGGGCACAGGCAATCGGTTCTTCATTTATGCATGTCTCTAGCTCTGAAGCTAAAGGCTTCTCATTAGTTGAAGGATTGTTGTCATCATTAAAAAGAATAAACGAATCCATATCAGAATGGATTAAGTAAATTGGAAAATTTTGGGGCTTCTCCTCACTACTCATCACATACTTCATGAGTGTTTCTCTGTACAGTCTCTTTGGTTGTCCAAAGACAGAAATAGTGGCATAAGAGAGGTCGAGTTGGAGGGATCCTTGGAGTTTTTCTCCCCCTGATCTTGATAGGAGCATGCCATATTTTGTTGGAATGTCAGCAACTACTACGTCCATTAGAATTGTCTTGTTGGGAAATTGGACTAAAGACACACAAAGGTCTTTGATTAAGCCTAAACACTTGACCTGACTTGAGTCAAAGTAGTATAGATCTTTGTAGGGTCTTGTGACATCAAGGTTTAGCTTTTCCATTAAAGCTTTGGGCATAAGATTGTGTGAGGCACCTGAGTCAAACATAACATTGTGCAAGATTTTGTCATGTATCTGCAGATTGACATAAAAGGATGGAACATATCCATATGTTGTTTTTCCATTAACTTCTGGACCAAACAACAGCTTAGGGGTGTCATCTAAAACATTTACATCATCCTTGATCTCTGGCATTTGAAGTGACCTTTGAATTTGTTGCCTATACACATCATGTTTGGCAAGTTCTGAGAGGGGGATGGATATTTTAAGTTTTCCAATCTCTGCTTCTAAATTGAATGGTTTTTCTAATGGAATATTTGCGTTAATAGTAGCATATTTCTCCTTTTCAAGAATACTTTTTGTGTTTTCCTTTTGATTGTCTGTGTTGTGGTGAATGACACCTTGTGGTATTTCTGTTTTGGGAAGGTTTTTTGGATTGTTGTTCAAATTTTCTTTTAAGGAAGAAGGAGGCAAAGGTTGATCAATAGGAGGCTGTATGTCTGTTATGTCCTCCACAGTTACTTGGTGCGTGTTTGGGACAGAAATATCAGCTGGTTCTGTTATGACAACCTTGTCTTTAATCTTGTTGGGTTGTTTGTTGTCCTTTGTTTTGCTAGGTGCAGGGATATCAATGGTTCTTGTTCTCAACTTATATTGTTTATGGACCTCATACACAGTAGAATCATAGCCTTGTTTAAAGTCATAAGACTCTCTCGTCTTGGTCTGAAATTGTTTTACGTCAGGGTAATCTTGGTCTTCTTGAGTGAGAAAGATTTGCTGCTCATTTTTCGAATCTATCAAGTTCATGTGAATCTCTTCTATGGGCTCACTAGATGTGGATGCCTCTATTTAGTTTTCTTGGAAAGGAGGCCTAATATCATGGTTGGGACTAGCCCTTCCAGCATTTGTGGTTAGATTTTTCCTGAAGTTTGGGTTCCTTATGGTGTTGGGCTATTGTCTTTCCCATGATGATTTCCTCTCAATACTTTCCACTCTATCTCCCAGCCTATGCATGCCACTGATAATAGCATCTAACTTCTGGTCTAAGGCTGAGGGTTCTTCCTTAAAGGTAGTTCTTCTCTCGGTTCTAGCTCTGTTTCTTTTGGCAATTAGGTTTGCCTCCACACTAACAACAACATTTTGCATCTCTGCAAGGATTTGAGGGGCTCTTTCCCTTAGCTGATAAGCCATTTCAGCATCAAAACCATCACGGAATTTGTACAAAGCAAGATCAGGTGGAGGTCTTACGTTCTGTGGTATTGCATTATAAACATTATTGAACCTTGCACAGTAGTCCAAAACAGTCTCTTAAGGGCCTCTTTTGATAGTGTCATACTCAGATAATATATGCAAGGGGTCTTTCTTTTTCTCCCATCTATTGATAAACGACTGATATAAGGCTTCAGGGTCTGCTATGGAATTGGCTGGGAGTGCTCTAAACCAAGTCCTGACATCACCTGTTAAACTTTGGACAAAAATCTTCATTCTCACACTATCATCGTCAATCTCATAACTCTCAAAGTAGTCCTGCATTTTCTTTGTGTGCTGAAGGGATGTGTAGGAATTTGTTCCATCAAAATAAGTAATTTTAGTCTGGTAATCCTGAGGCATAGCCCCGGTATTTGCAGGCAGCTGTAAAGGTGCATATCTATTAGCCATATTAACAGGGATGAGTGGAACAACAGGGACAAGTGGAACAACTGGGATAATCGGAGTAGTAGAGGTGGTATGTGTAGTGAATGAAGGTGTGGAAACGGTACTTGGAAAAGAAGATGATGAACAAGGGGAAGTAGGGTTTGAACGAAACAAAACTTTAACAGGGGTTGAAAAATGGCTATGCTGAACTCTTTCATGACTAGAAGCAGTCAAACCTTCTTGTTGCTCTTGTTTTCTAAGGATCTTAGGAATTATATTGGGGTTTTCAAAAACAGCTGGGGGATTTGGATCTGGATTTGATCTTGTGTAATGTGAATGCTTTTTGGGAGCCAGCTTCGAGCTTGTTTTTTGGGAGTTTTTCTAACAATACAGGTTAAATAGAAACTTTTAAAGGTTAGTTTCTTCCTCTGCGGAGCTTCGGACTGGTTTTGTGAGATTATCTGAGGAAGGTCCCTAGCAGAGTCGCCATTATGTTATCACTCAGGTTGTCCCTAAGCTCCTGAAGGGACACAGACGAGGTAACCACAAACCAATCTTTGGACTGCAGGTTCTAGCCCACCTGCAATCATAGAGGGCTCTCTCTTGATTATTTAGCTTTGTTGATGATGATTTTAGGCTAGTTATTGGGTTCAAGGAGGTTCTGGTTGTGTCTAGGTTGAAGGGGGATGCTTTCAAGTAGAGAGGCAGTGCAGGCAGTGCATAGTGTGACAAGTTTCAAACCATTGGGCATGGAGTCAAGGAGTAAGCCTGTTGGTGTGTTTTCTTGGTCACAAGGGGAAATTTGAGTAAGAAAACTGCACATAGAACAACCTTCAAGCTAAATAGATGGAATGAAAGATAAGGAATGAGAGGCAATTAAGAATCTCTCACTTAGCTTAACAGAGGGAGGCAAAATGAGCTCTATCTAGGGGCAGTTAAGAATCCCTAGATAACTGTCATACATGGTGAATTAGGGGAAATATGAGCCATGTGGAATTCATACTTATGCCTAAAACTCATGAAAACATAAAGAAACAACAAAAACTGAGCATAGAGTGTAGTTAAACAAGTTCTAAGCTAATCTTTCTTTCTGCTATTTTAGATGGTGATTTATGAATGAAAAACAGAGGTAAGAAGCACTTATTGAGTTATGTAACAGCACAAGAATTCCATAGTCACTCTTCAACCATTTAATCACAGTAAACAATCCATTCTCCAAGCTCGTAAGTAGTCTTTGATTATAGAAACATGTCAAATACACAGTGCGAGTCTCTCTTGGAATGCATTAGCCAACTATCCAACCAGTAACAACAACCATCATTACGTTGTTCAGGGCTGTATATATAGGGTAAATATCCAAAAATATTTATTACAGCCGACCTAAACAGGTCTGCGGTAAAGAGTTTCTTAAACCTAAACTTATGCTGGAATTAAATGCAAGTAAATATCTATTAAGCTGCACCAGAGGCAGCTGGATCAAAACGAGTTAAGATGGTGTCCTTGGTGACCTGGTGCAGTGCTTCTGCAATAACTGTGCTTTGAGTTTTGGTCCACTGTTCTTATGTGAGTTTGATGTGCAGTAAGTGTGAATTGGGAGCTCTTTAATGGAATCTATTGTTTTGTTGACTTTGCTGGAGGGTTCTTTAATGCTTTATCTACTTCGGGCCGCTGATAGATCTTCACTGATACACTTTGTTGCATCCTGATACTCTTTGTCATGAATTTTGGCGTTCACTTTGGCTCTGATACTCCTCAATGCCTGAATCGAGCCTCTCTCTTTCTGCTGATATGCTAAAAACCATTAAATCGGGCCTTTTCTGCCATTTTCGGCGCAAAAGCGGCTGAGGAAGCAAAAGATTCCCCAATTTGGCCCATTTCCCATAGCGATGCGCAATTAGCGCTAATCGCGCATCAAAAACTACCTCAGAATTTCATTCTGGGCTTCCGAAGCTTCAATTTTGCACTTGCGCGAATTTTCTGGCGGGTGACGTCAGCATGACATCAGCAATACGATAGATGATGTCAGCATGACGCCAGTAGTGGGACCCCTTGTACGGTGATGAAGTAAGCATGATGACCTCAACAGGGTGACGTGGCAGTACGGTGGGGTGATGATGTGGCAGGGACATGGTAGCAGGGTGATGTCAGCAAGGCGCAGGCAGGAAGAGGTAAGGTGGCGGCAATGTGGCGGGTGACGTGGTGCTTATGTCACTCGAGGGGAGGGTGGTTTTCTGGTTTTGGGCGCATCGCTTTTGCGCCTAGGCAGTATTGGCAGAGGGGGCTTTGCCACAGCTGGGAGGGCGACGCGTGGCGGGAGTACGACGGCAAAACTGCCGATGTCTTGGGCACTAACCCTCGGCATGTCGGGGGTGGGAAAATACCCGCCAACCGTAGATCGCGGGCGCGCCAGATCTGACGGCTGGTAGATAAGGTAAGGCGGAAAATGGATAAGGACGGGTCCCGCCTGCCAATTTTTTATTGTTTAATTCGGCAGGGGGGGGGGACATTAGGAAAGTGGGTTTTTGGGGTTAGATTTGCGCGGGGTTAAATATTTGAATGTGGGGCTTTTAGGAGAAAGGGCGGAGCATGGGTTTTGTGCCTTGGAAGGAGAAATTTATGCCTTGGAAAGAGTCCAAGGGCACTGCAAAGGGGGTTTTATACATTAGAGGAGGGACTTAATGCATAGGAAGGGGTCCTTTGCATTGGGAGATGGTTTTTTGAGACACAAGGAGGGCTGTTACCAAGTTTCAGATAAACTTAGCAATTCCCAAATGTTACTTTATAGATATTTTTCAACCAGGGGGAGGGGATAAGTATATAGGGGAGTTATTAACATATTTTTTAGTAGGGGAAGGGGAGATAGATAGGGAGCTAGATAGTAAAATTAGTAGTTAATATGACAAGTGATAAGAAAGCGCTAAGTATATGAATCTTAGGCTATTAGGGGAAGATGGTCCATAAAGGAAGTATGAACATTCCTTGAGTAAATCAGATCTTTACCAAGGCAAAATGACATGTAAATGATGAAACTAAGAGATATCAAGCAGATCTTGACCTCTTTGGGGAAGTTAGTGAATGATTTAGGGAATAAGGAAGAAGGGGGATTTAGACGTGCCTCGCTTGAAGTCCTTCAAATGGAAATCTGCCTGATATGTGACCTGAATAGATATGTCACTTGAAAACATGAAATTGATCACAAATCATCATTCTGCAACCTCAAAACTACCTACCCAACCTACTTACCTAACATTTTTTCTTCTTTTTGGTTTGGGTGCACTTAGACTTGCAGACCCAACTTTTAACTTTTCTTTTTCTGTCCTCCTATCTACAACTATACTTATTTCATCCAGGGGCTCAGATTAAGCTGTTGAGCACCCTTGCTTCTCTACCTGTCTAAGAATCTGCCAAGATTAAACTGTTTGGACAGATATTCATTCTCTATATTCTAAAACAGTAAATTGAAACCTAGGGAGACCAAGATTAAACTGTTTGGACCTCACTTTAACTGAAAATTCTTCAAAAATGGAATAGTACATCAAAATTGAAACACAACAGTGGTACTTGAACTGGCACATTCTCATGGCATCCTTCTTTGGCTTCTGTAGCAAATATGGAACATTGCAGCATGCAAAGAATGACATATTTGGCCTGTAAAAATGTCAATCATGAAATATGAGTAACCTGCTGCAGCAGGAGGCTAACAGGTGGAACAACTGTCAGTTGGGTTTCAAAACTGCAAAGTTTTGTTGCACTCTCAACAACGGAAGCCGAGTATGTTGTTGCTCCAGAGGCTAGTAAAGAAATTATTTGGTTACAAAGGTTTCCGAATGAATTAGGTAAGAAACAAGAGTTGGGAAGGTTATATACTGACAAGCAGAGCGCTGTACATATTGCAAAGAACTCTGCATTTCATTCCAGGACAAAACATATACAACTCAAGTATCATTTCATACGATCAGCATTGAAAGATGGACGGTTGAAGCTGGAAAAGATACACACTAGCCAGAATCCTGCAGATATGTTAACAAAAGTTGTAACCAGGGAAAAACTGAAATTTTGCTCAGTTTCAATTGGTCTTCAAGTGTGATGAAGAAGATGAGAAACAACCAGGTCCAAAGCGGAGTAATTTTCCAACAAATGAAGCAATGATGAAGTTGCTATAATTAGTCTCCAAGTCGAAGATTGTTGGGTGTGGAGCCTTATTATCTTCTTTATTCAAAAGTATTACCGCATTGGACCCCATTTCATAATGTGGCAGCTGTTAGCGCTCAAATCCGCCTTAGGCTGAAAGAAGGCAAGACTCAAGGCCACATGAAACCACGCTCAGCCTCGTAGCTAGCCCTACGAGGACAGGAGAGGGCTCTCTCCGGGTCAAACTCGGCAAAAGGTAATCAAGAAGGCTTGAGATGACCGAATTGATAACTGATTTTAGCCTAGGTATTAAGTACAAAGAGTTTAGAATTGATTTTTTATGATTTTGTTGAAATCAAGGGAAAGGCAATTTTGGGTGCGGGGATGAGGCACAGTTTTTGCGGAGGTCCACTTGGGGCAAGATAGGAAATCGTTTTGATGCCTTAAAGCAAGTGAGATGGATAGATCAGACCGGTGAGAGGCTAAGGAGAGCAAGGGGTCTCAAAGATTCTCCTTAAACTGAAGAAAACGAAGAACATTAAACAAATTTAAAGGCAGAGCATGGCAATTTCATGGATTCTACCTTAACACTTCATTTGCTTAATAAGAGAAGATTCAATAGAGATAATGATGCACATACATAACTTACAAGAACTGAAAGAAAAACACCATCAAGACATAAAGCCACATGGATCCCAAGTAGTGCTGCAAAACCTTGGTCTTCCTTTGCCAAAAATGCTGGTAAAATATGTACAATATAGTCTCAAAACTATCCCAAGAGTCCAATCTCTGCTACTGAATGAAAAATTACATATATAGGCCAAGCCAACCTCATTCCCTAACCTCTTAGGGGTCGAGATCCTCGTTCTAGGAGTGTTTCACACATTCTAACTGAGCACTACAAACTAGGGAATCAAACAACTTTCCTCTATAAGCTAAAACATTCATTCATTAATTTTTCATTTTATGAATGAATCTTCTAGAATTAGGTAACAGTGTCATGTCAACATGAAATTACATCAATTACATCAAAGAGGATGAAAAATCCCACCAAAAAGTCAAAACTAGTCAATGTTGCGTTTTCCTGACCTGAAGGTGCAAAACTGGCAAATTTTCCCAACGCGTAGCGCGCCTTTCAGGCCACTTTTGAGGCACTTCCCGACATCCAAATGAGGCACAAGTGGGCTTGTTGGAAAGATCTAGATGTCTACTCTCCAGCCCAAGTGGAATTTTGCAATTTGGTGGCCATTTGCCCCTTGAAAATTGCAATCTCCCAAGACTTCTTTCTGTGTGTCCAAAAAGTGACAGAATGTCATTTTTTGCTTGTGTTTTGACCTTTTGGGGGCTCAAATCTTCAAGAAACTTCTTGGTAGTGGCTGAGCAAGTGTATTTTGTGATGAAAAATCCAAAAATGATGAGTTTTTGTGAAATGGACCTCCCCAACTTAAGGGTAGCGCGCCGCGCGCTACGCGTTGAGCTGAAGATGAAAACTATGCAAAAAACCCTGACGCGTAGCGCGCCTGAGCCCTACGCATAACGCGGCTTTCAGATTTTTTTTGGAGGCCTTTCCGGTGTCCAAATTGGGCGCAGGATATCTAGTTGGAAGGGGCTTTGAGTCTACTATCCAACACAACTGGAATGTTTCAATTTGGAGTTCATTTTCCCTGTCAAAAATCAAATCTCCCAAGACTGGTCAAAATGTGCCAAATGAGGCTGCCTCAAGGCAGAGTGTTGTTGCAGTCAACTTTTGAATGCCTTCCTCAACTCCAAATGGAGCTTACGATAGCTCATTGGAAATATCTTTGTGTCTAGTTATTATTTAACTCATCAAGAAATTCATTTGGCCAACCAAGCTAGGATAAAACTTGATTTTCCCAAGGTCACTTCAGAGGTGCATTCGATTCTCCTGAGGCAACGGTATTTTTGACATTTCTCTAAAACCATGATACCTATGTAAAAAGTGAGGGAGGGTTTTCTTTTTTGGCATGTTTTGGACAAAAAAATCTGCATTTTTTCCAAAATTCATCTTTGATTGCTCTGAAACACCTTTTGAGTGAAACTTATCCCGATGTGTGAAACAAGGAATTTTGTGGAAATGAAGCGAAATGAAGGGGATAAGGGGCTTCTAAATTCTTGGAGAAATTTTTGGAAGTAGGGAGGGATGTTAGGAAGCAGGGGAAAGTGGAATCTCGGAGATTGAGTGAGGGGAAGGGGTCCAAAAGGGCAAAACACAGGCCCAACCTAGAAAATTGCCAGGTTGTAGCAAGAAACTATGGTTTGTGGAAAAATGAGGAATTTGGGGGATCTCAGTGATGGGAAGTGTTTAAGAAGGTACATGAAGGATAGGGGAAGGTGTATGAACATCTGGATATAAGTTTTTCTAATGATTTGACCGTCCAAGAGAAATTGCCTTCAAAACCCTAGGAGAGGGAAATGACCTTACCTAGGCGCAACTGAAGCGTGAACAAGGTGTAAAATGACTCATTAGACATTGACATGATAATGACAACCCTATGAATGATGATAGACTCAGCTAAATAGTGACATAGACCGAAATTTGGAAAACTTTAGAAGGAGTGAAAGCAAACCCTAGACCTAATGCCTAGTGACCAAATTTTGCTTGAAGACTCTTTGAAATGACAAAATTTGACCTTGACACTCTGAGACCACTTTGTAAGAGCATATTTGATCATTGGAGGAAGGCTGGAAAGACTAACACTAACAACAGCAACGCCACCCGTAATATTTACACTGCGGGGGTGGTCGAGGGGGTTGGCTACGACCTTTTGGAGCCCCCCCGGCGGGGGATCGGGGGCAGTGCCCCAAAGCTAAAAATAGATGTAAACTTACCTTGTAAAATGTTGTAATTTCGTAGTCAATCTGGGCCGTTCATTAGGCAGAGATCTGATGGTAGAAGTTATGTTTAATTTAGGGTTTTTTGCCCTAGAAGGCAACCCCTCGCTATATTCGAGGGAATTGTATTGCGTCTATGTAGATCTGTATTCTTAGTGAGGAAGAGAGAGGAGTTTGGGAGCGAAGAGGGAATTACAACGGATCTGCTGTAGGTTGTATCTCTTTAGTTTGCTAGATAATATAAAAAGGACTGGTTGTTTCTCCGTGGATGTAGCCCAAACTGGGTGAACCACGTATATCTGTGTCTCTCTTGTTTTATGCGTTTTCTGTGTTTATATTTCTACAATATTTTATGTGTTCCAATGCTTTGTAATATATAATTTTCTGACAGGATCAAAATTATGAAGATAGGTGCAACCTTGGTTTAAAGTGCAAAACTCAAAAGAAAAGTATGCACCTCATCTTAACTTGAGAGGAATCAAAATTTTGATATATGCAACTTTGTTTTAAAGTGCAAAACTTGAAGAAAAATATGCACCACTAAAGATTTGATAGAACTTAACCAAAATATTTCAATGTTATACTATTCAGAAAAATATTTAATTCCTTCTATACTAAGCATTGAATTGAATTGACACATTATATATATATATACATATACATATATACATACTGGGAGGTCTAAAGTTTAAATTTTGTATAATAACTCATTTAAATTGATTTTATATATATGAATTACTATACAAACTTTAAAATATATATATATATATATATTAACTTGTCAAAATTCCCTTGCAGTTTGATAAATAGCGGAATGAGATATAACAAATAAACAAAATGGATATACTTGTTTAATATCTTCCCCTTAACCACAAATTTGACCGCAAAAATGAAATTCGGTTATAAAATTGTAACCCATGGAATGATGGTATGGCATCATAAAGCTCTGTGAGCCATAAATTGTGATTGTGCTCAATCCTGTATTAGAATTTAAGTAGACAAGAGCGAGAGATATATATGTTAAATGATTTTTTCGCTTGGAGAGGCTAAATGTTCTGAACTTCCAATGACTTTTGGTTTTAATTGTCTGTCTGCTTCTAAAATGCTTGTCTCCACTATGTTTAAGTTCTTAGTCACGTTAATCTTTGAAAGATGATGGAGGGGATGAATTTGGTTTGGTTTTATGGTTCTATTGACAACTAGTTGATTTATGGATGTTAACCTTAAGTGCTTAAATAATGTAGCTTTTGATTAATTTGCGGATAAAAGGTAAATATTAAATATTAAAAATATATTTATATTTAATAAGAATAATAATAAAGAATGGTTAAGTTAGACTAGTACAATTAGTTTAGGATGGGCTTTGTTAGCAAGGCGATCCAAGATCAAATTTCATGGAGGCTGTTGCGCTCGTGTCAGGGGAAGAGACATGCTAAAATCTAGTCAGCTTATGGTTGGTGTGGCCTAGGCCGGGTGCGATCCCCTGGTGACTTCGACGACTTAAATGCCCCTAGATCACAATTTCTCAAGCCACAGGTCAAGCTTAAAAGAACATAGACAACTTAATAATAAATAATTAATTTGATTTTAAAACTAATAATTTTGAAATTGTTTTCTAAACGTAAAGTGATAGGTTTATTTATGTTATTAATTTATGGTTTTACTCTTTCTAATGTATTTTGGATTTTTAAAATATATAATATATAAAACCATAGTTTAAAATAATTAATTTATAATAATTCTTATTAATATGAATATAATATTATTTAACTTATATTTCAAATATATAAATATATTTAAATAATAATATTATTATTTTTAATAAAATTGAGAATAGCTTTTATTTTAAAACATATTGATGTAAAACTCACTTTAGATACATGATTTACACAAGCAAGTTGAGACCAATAGACATGGTGAGGAAGGAGTATGAATTAATGTTCATCTACGAAATTTTGAATATGAAGGTTTTGAACAAAATGCTACAATATTTACAATATTCCACTTGTACATTCACCAATACTGACCTAAAAAAACCAGAATTCAAAAAGCATTAAAATGTTACATTAAACCATGAAGAATCATTCTTGAGCTTTGATTTATGGGTCTCCTAACTTTGTAGATAAGTCTTCCGTCATTTTGACTAGATCCAACTTGATTATCCATAGATTGAAAATGACAAATTTTCCTATAAATAACGGAGCAAATTGTATTAGTATCTATAACTGATTTCTTTTATGTAATACTAATTATTAAGGCTTCATCGACCAATGCTGCTAGATCTTGTGCATCAGAATCTATGGTTATAGATCTAGTATAGTATATTATCACGTACTAGGACGTGGATCTCGAAAAAGAGTTGTGGATAATATTGTTCGAAAGATAAGGAGGGAGTCTTGATCTGATCATATTAAACCTACATGTACCTCTAGTATCTTGCAAGATAATTTAAAAACTTTGTGGATAGAGCATCCATAATCTTCGATTGCAGCGTCATTTTTGCATATGTGGATGTTGCTTTTATGCTTCATTCCTATGGGAGTGGAAATGAAATACAAGAATTCCTTTTCCTGGAAATATGGGCGAATGGGGTAGTTAACTCCTAGGGAGACACTTTACGAAGCTTCTCAAAATTTGATCAACTGATTTATTCCTTTACTGCATGGAACTCAAGTTCCTTTTGGATTTCCTTCCCGATGAATGATAATGTCTGCATTGTCATAAGATCATATGATCATTCCATTGTCACATCCAAATTCTGTATAGGTGCGTATAACTACAACTCTAACTACTTCTGATTTTTCCAAGGGCATGTTGGGTACTGCTTCTTTAATTATAGCAATTATAACTTAACCATTAACGAAGGGGGGCATAACATTGTTGTCCTTGCCACCAAAGTTCACCTTGATTTAGCCTTGACCCAAAATTATCCATTTGATGAGCCTTGGAGTTGTCTAATATGAGAACATAGAGACATTTCTTCTAAGGGATAGACTGATACAACTGATAAATTTGCTTGAAAATATGACTTAACTTTGTATATGAGGGGAGATATCTTAAATATAAATGGTGAATTATGTACAAGGAATCACAAAAAAAATCATGTCCTGAATTTCCAGATTCACAATTTGCATCAAATTCCAATATAAGGCATAGACTTTAGCAATATTGTTAGAAGTGTGATCTAACCCCATGTAGAAATTTCATGATAGAATTGCAATTGCTCAAGAAGTTTCAATCTAAACCGAGAGACACAATTCTACTCTATTGATTTGTGGAATTCAATTCACAATTTGGAACAACAATCTCAAACATGCAATATGAAATAACACACATGCACAATTTTTTTTTCTAGGGGAACCTAATTGAGAAAAACCCCTCAACCCCCTCTTTGCATTAATAAGATGAATAGAGATGTGTTATAATTGTTTGTCTGCCCTGACCACAAACTGCAAGTGATTAACCTATCTTTCTACTTAATGAGAAGCTCTGACCCAGAGTTAGTCAATTTGTGCCTCTACTTGAGCCCCTATTTCCCTGCGCAATTCCTAGAGAATTAACCGCTATTTTTTAGGACTTTTCCTCCAATTCATTGCACAATTCCCAAGGTTTGCACATCTGACTGCATGCAACACTTGCACACTCAAACTAGTTTATAATTGCTTGTTACACTCCCTGGGAATCTCCACCACAGCTGGGAACTCGAATTATTTGCATGCATTAGTTATTTTAGGTTGATTGATCAATTAACTAGATGATCACTGAGTTAGACAATTGTCCCAATGCACAACTGACCTTCCACTAGTTTCTCCAACTATTAAAACTAGTTTAACAGATCTCAACTGAATATAACTGAACTGAATTACTAAAATTTAGCAATCACATGCTTAACTGAACTCCAAGCAGTCTAACTCGAATTTACTGAGCTGAGTGACAAAAACCATGTCACACAAGAGTTAATTGATGTGGAAATTCGAATTTTCTCAATTTGACTAAGATAAAATCAAATTAAGACTTTCTTGCTATACTTTTCAACACCCTAAACATAACTATGTTCTTCATTCTCATAACAAAAATTTACCCTCACTTGTACTGCCGCTTAAATAGTATTATTTATAATAATAAATAATATTTTAAACATCAATATTCAAATCATTAAACCTATGCCCTTAATAAATATATAGCATATAACATAACAATAAAACAAACAATATAAAATTCACCCACATTGACCAAAGTCTCAACGCCGCCACACGTTGATTATAATGAAATAATTATCATGTAATATACATCAATTGCTTATAAATTGATTGTTGATAGGCATATATTGCTGACTCCTATGTTGATGGATATGATTTATTATTGGATTTCCATGTCAATAAATTTAATTTATATTAGATAATAAATTTATATTTTTAACTTAAATTTAAATATTATTAACTTAGAAATTAGATACTGGTATGTTTCAAAAACATTTTTAATACACGATAAATCGTTCAACCATAATACTTCGATGACTATGCCAAAGTAGTGCAATAACAAAGATGTGTAAAGTAATCATGCCAATCCCAAGTAAAATGTCAATGTTAAGTTAGTGCCATGTTTCTCCACATAATCACTCTCTGTCACCACTTTGTTTGGGTAGGTTCAATAATGTTGGTTGGAGACACCAATCTCAACATTGGAAACTTTATTAAAATTATTGTGGCTGCTTTTGGGAAAGAATAAAACGCTGAGAAATATTATAATGCTTCATATTTTAACTCACTGCTCAATATTCAAATCTCTTACATGTGCATCCAATAGGTTAGTAGTCTTGTGTAATGAGTAGTTGCTATGTGGGTTTCCTCACAATGAAAAATGAGATAAGAGATTTGACATCACTTTAGATTCATTGCATCCACTCACGTGCTATGTCATTTTCAAAATCCTATAGATTCACATGCAACAACTTTAATAAAGCTAGTCTAGTCAACACATCTAAGAAAGCAAGGTTTACCCTTCACATATGAATATTAATAAAGCTAGTCAACAAATCTAAGAAAGCAAGGTTTACCCTTCACATATATGTTTATTCATGGCTCACAACCTCGTACTCTATTCTAATCTTTATTTGGGCCATAAATTTCCCCTAACTATCTGCACCATTCACATATTGGATATCCACAAAATCTCTATAAAATAATTTGCGTGTGTCTTTATACATTGTATGCATCATTTCCTAATTACATACATTTTACACCATACACAATTCACTTTTGCACATGAGACATGCACTTGACATAACTGAAATGTAGCTTTATATACCATATATAGGAAAGGCGAAATAAGTGAGAAACCATCTTTTCTTTCTCACTCTCTTTCATAAATCAAATATAAAACTTTTACCCAACACTACAAATATAATTACATTATCTTTAATGTTAATTATATATATATATATAATTTTTATCTATCAAAAAAATGTTAATTATTAAAAAATTAATATAAAGGTTAAATCAATATTCATATAACTCTTTTCACAATTTTATTATTGTTTGGAGTAGATACAACACATCATGACATTAAAATATTTTATTAAACTAAGCGGCAAGGAACGCTAGCTATGCAGCATTGTTTCTCTCAAATTTAGAGATGTCATGTTTTCGATTCTCTTAATCTTTTTCGGATTAAGTTTATGATCAAAGTTCATAGTTTATTTTATTTACTATCCATAAATTAACGATAATATTATTTATTAAACATACTATTTATATCCCAAAGTTTAGTAAAATTTTATGTGCCAAGATCTAATGCATTTGAATCTTTGTGGTATGACATATTTGTATAAATCATTGTAAAACTTATGATATGAAGTATTCATATAATATTTATATAAAGATATTGTGTAATTGTGATTATAATATTAAGAATGAGTATCTTTTTATTATTTATTATGTAGTTTGTATTATTGTATAATTATTTAGAGTGTATTTATCATAATTCATAATGGTTAAAGGAGGTAATTAAATTTGTGGTAGGTTGTGTAATTGTG
This sequence comes from Pinus taeda, assembly GCA_000404065.3. Classification (NCBI taxonomy): domain Eukaryota; kingdom Viridiplantae; phylum Streptophyta; class Pinopsida; order Pinales; family Pinaceae; genus Pinus; species Pinus taeda. The sequence continues at coordinate 16,197 of APFE030415063.1, forward strand.
ACATAATATGTGATAGTTTAGCAAGTACTAACTTATTCATAAGTGTTTGTAGTGTTCTTTTTGACACTATTTATTATAAATTTCTTTATAAATTGTTATTCACAAGGTATTTGTAGTGCTACTTTTGGCATCAATTAGATGTAGCTTGAGCGGTTGGGAGAAATGTTATTATCTCCCCACCTAGGATCAATTTCCACGTGTGACATGTTCAACTCATAATGATTAAATCCATGTTGCTTCAAGTCTTGTTGTTTAGAAAAGAAATAAGTTAAATTATATTAAATCACACATTTTTTTTTCTTAGTAACATATTCAAGTGGAAACTTCTTAGGCACTTCCCCTCATTTTGAGGATGATATCTATGATAAGCCCTATTTTTTCAAAGGAAAAGGCCATGTGAGCAACTCATGAATAGATTATATATAGCTTAACAAAAAACGACTTAGTAAGTGAAACATATCATTGAAGTGGGATTTGAACTTAGGTGGGGAGAGTAACAATGTTTCTTGATGGCCACTTGAACTAATTGATGCATGCACACGCATGTCCTTAGTAATCTCCAATACATTGCGTGCAAGTATATTTTGCTCACAATTTTTTTCGCATGGCAAACTATAACATAATTTCATAACCAAACCAAATATTAATTCTAGTAATATAATACACATACCCAAGAGTAATAATCATTTAGAAGTTTTTTGCATCCTAAAGTTTATACCTTACATGATTTATAGAAATTTGTAAAGAAATATATTTCCATACAAATTCAAAAGAAAAATTTCCTTCTAGCTTCAAAAGAAAAATTTCAAAATAATTTTATAATCAATATTTTTTCACCCTACAAGTTCACTTCACTCGATATAAGTTTGAAATCAACCATTGAAATAATACTTTACTTCAAACATGCATTTATGAAATGATACTTTACTTCAAACATGCATTTATGATTCACTTCCCTACTTGCTAGTTTTGTTGATTCGTTTCATGAGGGAAAAATGATTTAAATAAGGCCATCAATAGAATCTATATTATAAGAATAAGTTTACAATTAATATGAATTAACATACTATACAAGATGTGACTTCTAATCCATATAACGATCCTCTTTCATACTCTCAAATCCATTATATAACCACTATACATTTTTAGTTAATATAATTCTTGTAATCACAATGCATTTAAACTTAATTTGCCTCCCACTCATTGACATGCAAACTTTCCAAAACGATACAACGAAATATTTAAGGTACCTCACGTAATAACATATGTTTCACATGCATTTACTTTTGTATCACCATAATGATCAAATTTACTTTAGAATCGAGAGATTGAAAAGGTCCATTAGTTAATTCTACCCTAAATTATACACATGTTTATTTATATGAATACAAAGCAAGAATAGTAATCCAAAGAAGGTAAAAATGTTCCTTACGCTAGGATTGTAACATGACTCAACATGATCCACAATAAACTCCTTTTTAGAACAAGCACTTAAAGAAATTTCCCCTTTTCCAATAATTATACCAATTTGTATAGAATATAAAGTGGAAAAGAGATAAAAAGAAATGCATATAGGCTATCAAGAAGAAATTAACACACAATGTGCTATTAACCTTTCTGTAGAGAGCACACACCTCTATAGCCCAGGATAGAAGTTACAAAATATTGCAAATAATTTCACATGCATTTTTGAGTACTAAATGATTTACTACAAGCAGCCTTGGGAGTGACCCTGTCATCTTGGTCGCTCGCACAACTCAGAAAGGGTGTGACTTTGGTTTGTCGGTCGCTCACAAAACTCAGCTAGGGAGTGAATTTGGGCCTTTGCAGTTCAGTGCCAGAATCACATACATAGAGATCTCCTGGGAGTGACTCTGAAGTCACAGTTGCTCGCATACTATATTCGTGAGAGCGACCCAGAAGTTTCAATCGCTCACAAAAAGTGTTGATGAGGGTGACCCAGTTGAGATCTAGGGTTTGACATCTTGGCTTAAGTTGACTTCAGTGATTAGGTAGATCTGGGTTTCTCTCTACTGTTATATAGATTTGTAGATCTGTAGATTTGATTTGTTAGCTTTTGCTGCAAACATATGTATTGGGCTCATAGACAGTGACAACAATGCTCAGCAGTGTTCGACACAGTGACAATAGTATACAACAATTGACATCAGTTTGTGACAACACATTATAGCCATCAATATGAGGGTTTTGATTCCTAGAATGATTAGATTTGTTTCATAGATATCATTATTGTTTTTCTGCATATACAAAGTTATGGATCATTGTACTCTCTTTTACCGCATCATTTGATGATGATCTAAGAAGAAGAAGGTTTTCAAGGGTTTTCCCCATAGTGGGTTTTGCCCTGGTCTTGGACCAACCCTGGTGTCTCTATGTGGGTACATCATTTTCTTCCATTGTTGTTTTTATGTTCCACTGCATTGATGATGTTGATGATGTTGTTTCTTCCTTTATAATTGCATATGTTGATGTATAATGACATATATATGAATAATGTAATGATGAAGTGGGGTGAACTTAATGTATTACTGATGAAATGCAACTATCATAGCAAAGAACAATGTCACCCTAAGAAGATTTAACATGGAATCAAAGTTGGGCTGAAGAAAATCCATGGAGATCACCTCGATGATGATACCATTGATGGAAGCAAGAAGAGGATGGTGGAGGCCTAAAAGAATTCTAGGGTTTGAAGAAAACCCTAGGCATCTTGATGATTAGGGTTTTATGGATTCTATGAGGTTAGGGTTGGAGAGAAAAACCCAGTTTATGGAAACTATATGAGATATAGTATGGTCAATATGCTCAAGCACTTGTGGGAGATTGGATGAAGCCCTAGATGGGATAATCCCTAGAAAATTTGTTTGGATAATTTAAGGCAACATTGGTATGTGGACCATAGAAATTGATGGCTCTTAAAGATTGGTTCAAGTGGGAGAGGATCACCTCTCATTGAAGATAAGTATTTCTTGACTTATGATGCTTCTTTCTTATTAGACTTATGGATTTTATGATTATGTTTATTACTTCTTGCATATGTATTTGAGTATATGGATGTTTCTAACCTCCTTGATGAGATTAAATGTGTAGATCCTTCTTGAGAATCACTTTGAGATGCAAATCTAGAAATAGATAAAGAGGTACTTGATGAAAAGATGACAAAGTGCTTCAAGCAGCCTTTGACTAATGAGTAGGTGTTCAGGTATTTGAATAGCATAAGATATGAATGATATGATGTATTTCAACTATTGGCTCGGTAAGACCTAAGGTATGATGAGAATGCATCTTTCTTTAATGGCTCATACATGCATATGAAAGTGACTTGGATATATGTCTCCTATGATGAAATTATGCACTTAGTGTTGAAAATTTTGACCTTCTTGAATTCTATGAGGCTATCTAATGTTGATACATTAATACACTTGATGTTTGGCTAACATCTATGATCTATCAGTTGGATATCTTGATCCTATAAATAAGGCTAGCACATTAGCTATAGAAAATGATACTTTTGATACTTTTCATGATGGATTTCATATAGAAGGATAGTTCATTGACTCCTATAGACGAGTCTGCTGGTAATATTGCAATAAGCATGATGAAATCATATGGAAAGAGAGATTGACACTCTTGTTGTTTTGGTAAAGTTTTATTTAATGACCTAATTTGATTTCATTGGTCATGAAGAGCATGGTAGCCTTGATGTCATAAGGAGATAAGACCCTAATAGTCATGATCTAGCTTCTAAACTCTGATGAGTTAAATTTTTTGTTGATGGTACAACATTGAGTTATGTAAGCATGATTATGTTGGCTTAGCAAGGCATTGTGATCCAGGTATGTCTAGATTTGACAGTGATTTGATGAAGTCAGGATGATGAGTTCCAAGGTATGGCTTTGATATTGATTATGGTTTTGTTTTTATATCATGATGATCTACTTGTGACAAGTGATGAGCCTATGATGATCTAGATCAGAGGGAGATGGATTATGAAGCTTGATATGATGTATCATGTCATGATGAATCGATTTCTGGAATTTGGGAAAGAAATTACATATTACAAAGCTAATGGAAAATGTTTTTGAATAATGAAAATTGCAAATCCTTAGATACTCGTATTTGAAGTTCAAGATGTTGTTAAACTTTTCATGGCATCCGACGGTTGAAGCATTGCTATTCCATTTTGAACATCCATATGTATATGCATTATGTACATAGAACTTGAATTAATTAATGAGTGATTTTCTTCACTTACATAAAGTTTCCTCTGAGCATGCTTTGAAATATCTGCATGAGGTGTTATATTTTTAGAATGTGATATTTCTCCTAGGATATGTATCTACATAGATGTAGTACCGATATCTGAGATCATCGATAAGCACATTTGGATGTTTCTTTAGTATAATATTTGCCATGATATCTTGGATGAGAGGTCCATAGCATGGTCGAAGTTGATCATGATGTTGCTAGCATGGCTAGCTTTGAGATAGGATACAAAAGTTCTTGAGAGAGTTGTTTGAACATGATTTGGATATGACATGGATACACTGTGATGATCTAATTGGCAGTAAGTACCATATTTATAGTTGGGACCGAGATACTCTCATATATTGAGATAGTGCAACTATTCGAAACAAACTCAGGCTTGTGGTTGGCACCTCCTTAAGAGGGAGGATGATTATGGTATCCTTTTGTGATTCATATGATTATATATGATTTGACATGGTATTTGATTTGATGTTCTATATGAACAAGAAACAAATTCTATTCAGACAAGATGATGATGAGAAAAACAATGATCAAGGACACTGAGAAAACTCTTCCTACCGAATTGAGATAGAGGGCAACTAGGGTCGAGGGAACTCTAGACAATAGGGTGTTACCTCTATTTGTTACCCAGGGTTGAAGAATGTTTCTCCCCAATATTTATAGGGTCAGAGAATGCTGCTCCCCTACTTGGTCTTTGTAGAGTATACCCCAGTTGGCATCAGACCATCAAGCAGGGCAACTTGATGGGAATACCGCTCCTCGTTTTGGCCAACGAGTTGAGAGTGTACTTGGGGTGTACAACCCAAGTTGATTATGATGCATGTGTTCTACCACATGAATATTTTGGGTCATCGATGGGAAGATCAATAAGCAATAGGATGGGTTGAGATAACCCGATATGATTTCGGGTTAAGGGTAAGCTCCCCAATTAAATTCTAGGGTCGAGGGTGTACTCCCCTATGTGATGAGTTATCCTATTGATTGGTATGGGTGGAAGCTATTTCTCCTCGATGTGGTTCCAAGTTGAGATATGCTCCTTGATGATATGCTCTCTGATGTCGATTGATGATGATATTTCAGGTAGCAACACGATAACAAAGATTCCAGATAGCAGCTTGATGGATAGAGGGTGGTAGCTTGAGCTCCCCTCTGGTAACAAATTCTTCTTCTTCTAGATACGAAAATTTTCAGCATATGAGCAGGAACAATTAAGTGATAAGCAGGAATACACAAAGGATACATTAAGATGTACAGTGATGATTTGTGATGATGAGACACTTGAGATGGACATGGCATGATTACTAGATGATAGAGATGATCCGTGATGATTCGTTATGACACTCAAAGATTACACAATAACATATTGTTTGATAGACATATATTGGCACGTGGAATTCTCCTTAGTTGAGTGGGAGTGTTAATTTTTTCAACTGCGGAAAAATTCCACCTTGGACAGCTAAAATGACTGAGATAATGATTGCACTAGATTCATCTTTTTGAGAGGACCAAAATCGACCTAAAGATAACCCAATTTGGTCAAGCGGAATTGAGTTATGAATTATTTTATTCATACATGTATTATGGAATGGGTCGGCCCTAACCACATGAGTAACTGCTTGGGTCAACCTTAACCCCAAGTGAACCCTCAGGAAAGCCTATAAATAGAAGAGACATCAAGATCATTTTGACACATCTTCTCTTCTCTTTTGTCTTGGTTCACATAGGTTTAGTGGAAGGAGTTTGCTCAAGGGTCTGAAATCACATGTGAAAGGTTTTCTCTGGGTTAGGGTCTTCTGGATCTTGGTCGCTGATGCAGGAGCATGTGACTTGGAGGAAAAATCTTCAAATTTATTCCCAAAATCCAAAAAAATCTACAGGCAAAGGAGTGGGGTCCTTTAGCCATCAATTTCCATGCTTTTCTAGTTTGAGATAAGGATATTATTAAGAATAAAATCATGTCGTAATAATCACTTATGGATAAGCTGTAATGAGCTTTACGGATAATTGCTTAATCGCTTTATTGTAATTGGCATGCTTTTGTAACAGATAAAGACTGAGTAAGATTTATCTATTATGTTTTAAAAGGAAATAACGGGACGCTCTGAGTAAGTAGATCCTGGAGACGTTGTCATCTCAAAGAAAAAAAAACTTCTCTCTATGCATCTGAATTGATGGTTCTCTGTTCATTGGTATTTTTATGCATGTAATAGTTCCAGGTTTGTTAATTCTAAGTTTTTTAAGGGTGATACAACTCAGTTCTTCCTATTTACTTTTGTTTAAGCCTACTAATGTGTTTTTCCTTTATATTTGCATGCATGTTCCTCTTACATGTATTGTTGAGTTTCGCAACGGAAACTCTGTTTACACAGGAATTCCATGAAAAAGACTTAATCTGAACGCATTTTTGGACTTGAATTATTATTAAATCTGGTTCATACCTGTATTGGGTCTGAATCATCATCGGGTTGTAGAACCACTGTAGGGTGGGAAGGACCTTTGGAACTGTTGAAGTCCGAAACTCCGACAGCCCAGAACTGAAACACTATAGAGAAGAGTGGAAAGGTTATCGGGTCCGCGATTGTTATTGCATCGCTAGATTGGAGTGGAAGGAGCCTTGCATTGGGAGCATTGGAGTCACGATTTCAATCTCCGATAACACTATGTGTTATCGCGTCGGAGAAAGGAGCTTGGAAGGGCCGATAATAAACTAACGATAGTGTTATTTGTGTTAAATGCATTTCTTGAAATTAAAGCGTCGATAATGTAATTCTTTTGAATTAACACTATAGTGGATTAAAATTGCGATAGTGTATTTTCATTCCTTTGGAATGAAAGCCCTCCACTTGTGTGTTTTGCTTTTAACATGCATTTTCACTTGTTTTAAAGCAACAATAAGTCTTTACAATTCCTATGGGATTATAATCCCGACAAAGGGAAACATGCATATGATATGATTTGTACCCAATAACAAGGGTTGGGGTGATCAGAGAAAAACTCATGAAGCAGTTAGGCTAATAATAGATGACTGATACACCTATTGAAACAGAAGGAGAAGTTTAGCCAGAGTTAGAAGAAATTATTTCAGGTTTCAGTCATTTTTCCATATTGCCTGCACCCAGGCCACCATTAGTGGTATCAGAGCAACCAGTTGAAACTGAATTGAATCTCAGAAGCAGGAGAAGGAAATTTAATATGGCTTTCAGAGTTGGAAGAGGAAGAGGACGTGGTGGAAGAGGACGGCCTGTTGCAAATGTTGAAGTAATGGAAGTTGTGCAACAGATGCAAGCTAGATTGGATGCATTAACAATAGGAAGAAATATAGATGATGGAGATGTTAGTGATCTTGAGATTGAAGTTGCAGAGGAGGAAGCTGTAGCAGTTACTCCTGAGATGAGATTCTTCCGGTTAGTGTTGAGATCCATAGCTATAACAAAGACCGAGGTTTCAATATATGAAGGAGGACTGAATCTAGAATAATTGATGGACTCGATTAATGGCATGGATAAATTCTTCGACTCTGAAGAAACAGAAGATGAGAAGAAAGTAAAGTTTGTTGTCACCAAGTTAAAAAGCCATGCAACACTTTGTTGGGATGGTGTGCAGGTAGAAAAAAAAGATACTTGGCAAGTAACCTATCAAGAATTGGAGCAGGATGGTAGCAAAGCTAAGAGGTAAGTTTCTACCAAGTAATTATTAGCAAACTTTGTTCAGACAGATGCAAAATCTTAGATAGAGATCTATGACAGTGAAAGAATACCTAGAGGAATTCTATAAGGTAATCATAAGAGTTGGAGAAACTTAGGATACAGATGAGATATGTGAATGATCTTAGGATGGACATTCAAGATGAGATAAGTATATTGTCTCCTAAAACAATAGAAGAAGCTTATCAGGTGGCACTGAAAGCTGAAGAAAAACTCGTGAGGAAGTAGTCTGCCAAAGGGAGAGGTACTTTCCGAGGAAGGGGAAGTCAAGGTGGTAGAAAAGATCTATAGCACCTAAAGATGGAGCTAGCAATAGCTCAACCCAACATGCATCCACAGGAGGTGATGCAAGAGGCAGAGGGAGTTTTTCTAAAAGAAGAGGAGGCAGAGGAAGAGGAAGAGAAATGAGATGTTACAGATGTAACAAGCTGGGACACAGAGTTTTTGAGTGCCCAAAGAATGTAGGAACAAGCCAGAGGAATGCAATTGTTGCTCTAGTTGAGGGAGAAGCACCAGCATCAGCAGTGGCAGAAGAAGAAAATATACCAGAGAGAGGATAATCTTTGGCAATCAATAAAGTCCTGCTCAAGCCAGCCAAGGAGATCATTGAACCATCAGAAAGAAAGACTTTATTCAGAACCGTGTGTAAGGTTCAAGGGAAATGTTGTCAGATGATCATTGATAGTGGTAGCACTAATAATTTGGTCTCTACAAAAGTGGTGGAGAAATTGAAGCTAAAGACAATAAAACATCCAACACCTTACAAGGTGTCATGGTTATAAAGGGACATCAACTGTTAGTGAATGAAAAGTGTGAAGTGGAGTTTCAGTTGGGTAAATATAAAGATAAAATTGTATGTGATGTGATGCCAATGGATGTGTGTCACATATTGCTGGGGAGACCTTGGAAGTATGACAAAGGAGCTATGCATGATGGGAAAAGAAACACCTACAAGTTTGGAAAGGATGGTGTCAATCATACGTTGCTACCTCTGCAAGAAGAAGATGCATTAGGAAAGAAGACTGATCCAAAAACTTTGTTACGAGGAGGGAAGGAATACTTGAAGCATATTGAAGAAAATGAGGTAAATTTTGCTGTAATTTGCAAGCCTAAGGTAATAATGACTTTTACTACAGTTTCTGATTTACCCATTGAAATTCAAGAAATGTTGGAGAAATATTGTGATCTTATTGTTGATGATTTGCCTAATGAGTTACCACCCATTAGAAGAATTAGCCATCATATATATTTGATTCCTGGAGCAAGTATACCTAACAAAGAAACTTACAAAATGACTCGTACATAAAATGAAGAGCTTAGGAAGCAGGTGCAAGAATTGCTTGACAAAGGGCTGATCAGAGAAAGCTTGAGCCCTTGTGCAGTACCAATAGTGTTGAGTCCAAAGAAAGATGGAGGTTGGAGAATGTGTACAGATTCAAGAGCGATCAATAAAATCACAATCACGTACATATTTCCTTTACCTAGAATTGAAGATTTAATGGATTTCTTGAGTGGAGCAAAGCATTTTTCAAAACTAGATCTTAAAAGTGGGTATCATAAGATAAGGATAAGAGAAGGGGATGAATGGAAAATTGCCTTTAAGACAAATGAGGGATTGTATGAGTGGAGAGTAATGCTTTTTGGGTTTTCAAATGCACCAAGTACATTTATGAGACTCATGAATGAAGTTTTTAAAGAGTTCATTGGTAAATTTGTAATAGTATATCTGGACGATATATTAGTTTACAACAGATCTAACAAGGAGCACATAAGACATCTGAATTATGTGTTACAAAAGCCACAACAGGAAAAATTATTGCTGAATTTGAAGAAGTTTTCATTCATGAAAGAGGAGCTAGTGTACTTGGTTTTTGTTATTTCTGCTGAAGAGCTGAAGATGGATCCAGAGAAGATTAAGGAAATCATGGAGTGGCCTTCACCTAAAAGTGTTTTTGAGGTAAGAAATTTTCATGGTCTTGCTAGCTTTTATAGAAAATTCATCAAGAATTTTAGTAAGATCAATGCACCTACTATTGAGACTATAAAGAAAGATAAACAACCATTTAGATGGACTGCTGAAGCAGAAAGGAATTTTCACTGATTAAAGACGAAAATCATTGAAAAGCCTATTTTGGTTCTACCTAATTTTAGTAAGCCTTTTCAAGTGAAGTGTGATGCCAGCGGAGAAGAAATTGGAGGTGTTTTAAGTCAGGATGATAGACCTATAGCCTATTTTAGTTAAAAGCTAAATGATTCTAGAAAGAAGTATTCTTCTTATGATAAGGAGTTCTACGTAGTTGTGTAGTCATTAAAGAAATGGAGGCATTATCTAATGTCAAAGGAATTTATCCTTTACTCGGATAACCATGCACTACAGTATATTATGCAGTATCCAAAGCTTAGCTAGAAACATGCTAAATGGGTAGAGTATCTTCAAGGTTTCCATTTTGTTTTGAAACATATAAATGGCCAATCAATTAAAGTTGCAGATGCCTTAAGCAGGAGAAGTGCATTATTTCAAGAGATTCAAATCCAAGTGTTGGGTTTTTATTTTCTTAAAGAATTATATGAAATGGATCCAGGTTTTAAAGAGGCATTTGAAGCTTGTAAAAATCCTGTTTTGGTGGATAGGAGTAAATGGTTGGATTACTTCTTACCAGATTGATTGTTATTTAAGAAAAAATATTTGTGCATACCAAATTGTTCAATGAGGGAGAATTTAATCAAAGAGAAACATAATGGAGGACTTGCAGGACATTTTGGTGTGGAGAAGACTTATGAGCAGTTAAACAGATTTTATTTCTAGCCGAAAATGAAATATGAAGTGGAGAAGTATGTGAAAACTTGCAAAGTTTTTCAACATGCAAAGGGAAGGAGCCAAAACACAGGTTTGTATGTTCCATTACCAATTCCAGATAGGCCTTGGGATACGATAAGTATGGATTTTGTGTTGGGCTTACCAAAGACTCAAAGAGGTAATGATTAAATTTTTGTTGTAGTGGACACATTTTCAAAAATGGCACACTTCATTCCATGTTATAAAACTAGTGATGCTTCTCACATTGCTAATTTGTTTTTTAAGGAGGTTGTAAGATTGCATGGGTTGCCTAAGAGTATTGTCTTAGACAGGGATTCCAAATTTTTTGGACATTTATGAAGGACATTATGGAAGAATCTAGGAACTAAACTAAGTTTCAACTTTGCCTATCATCCACAAACTGATGGATAGACTGAAGTTGTGAACAGGAGTTTGGGCAATCTTTTAAGGAGTCTTACTGCATAACATCTAAAGCAATGGGATCAAGTGTTCACACTAGCTGAGTATGCATATAATGACTCACCTAACAGGAGTATAGGATAGAATCCATTCCATATTGTTTATGGAATGCATCTAAGAGGAGTATCTGAGTTAAGAAATTTGGGAAAAGAAGAGATGAGAAGTGCAGAGGGAGAAGATTTTGCTTTAGAAATGCAAGCAATACATGAATAAGTGAAACAATAGCTGCAGAAAAGTAACATCAAGTACAAAACCAGAGCAGACATGAGAAGAAGAGAGGTGGACTTTGAAGTTGGAGATTCAGTTTTGGCACACCTCAAAAAAGAAAGATTTCCAAAGAGGGAGTATAACAAATTGAAGTTCAAGAAAATTGGACCATGAAGAGTGTTAAGAAAGTTTTCTGCAAATGTATATGAGATTGAGTTACCCCGTGATGTTGGACTATATCAAATTTTAATGTTGCAAAACTGTACAAGTATGAAGGTGAAACTACAGATGATACAACACAAGATCAAGAGGCACAAGAGATTGACTAGGTAAAACAGTTACCCACAGTAAAGTAATTGCAACCAGAAAGAATTTTGGACAAAAAAGTGTTTAAGGAAACAAGGGGACAAGAGTACTTCTAGTATCTAGTAAAATGGAAGGATCTGCACCACTGAAGCTACTTGGGTTACAGAAAGCATGCTACAGAAACTGGTCAGTTCTATAGGTGAGCTCATGGACAGGAGTCCATGAAGAATTTTGTCCTCAGGAGTCTGATGCAAGAGCATGTGACTTGGAGGAAAATTCTTCAAATTCATTCAAAAAATAAAAAAAAATCTACAAGCAAAGGAGTGGGGTTATTTAGCCATCAATTTCCATGCTTTTCTAGTTTAAGACAAGGATAGAATTAAGAATAAAATGATGTTGTAATAATCGCTTATGGATAAGATATAATGAGCCTTACAGATAATTGCTTTAATCGCTTTACTGTAATTGGCATGCTTTTGTAATAGATAAAGACTGAGTAAGCTTTATCTATTATGTTTTAAAAGGAAATAGTGGGATGCTCTGAGTAAGTCGATCCCAAAGACGTTGTCATCTCAAAGAAAAAAAAACTTCTCTTTGTGCATCTGAATTGATGGTTCTTTGTTCACTGGTATTTTTATGCGTGTAACAGTTCCGGGTCTGTTAATTATGAGTTTGTTAAGGGTGATACGGCTTAGTTCTTCCTATTGACTTTTGTTTAAGCCTGCTAATATGTTTTTCCTTTATATTTGCATGCCTGTTCCTCTTACATGTCTTGTTGAGTTTCACGGCGGAAACTCTGTTTACACAGGAATTCCATGAAAAAGACTTCACAGTTTTGGACTTGAATTATTATTGAATCTGGTTCATACCCGTATCAAGTCTGAACCATCATCACATCACAGAACCACTGTAGGGTGGGAAGGACCTTTGGAACTGCCGAAGTCCGAAACTCCGATAGCCCGGAAACAAAAAACAATAGAGAAGAGTGGAAAGGTTATCGGGTCTGCGATTGTTATCGCATCACTAGATCGGAGCAGAAGGAGCCTTGCATTGGGAGCATTGGAGTCGCGATTGCGATCTCTGATAACACTACATGTTATCGCGTCGGAGAAAGGAGCTTGGAAGGGTCGATAATAAACTGCCGATAGCGTTATTTGCGTTAAACACATTTCTTGAAATTAAAGCGCCAATAGTGTAATTCTTTTGAATTAACACTATAGTGGATTAAAAGTGCAATAGAGTATTTTTGTTCTTTTGGAATGAAAGCCCTCCGCTTGTGTGTTTTGCGTTTAACACACATTTTCACTTGCTTTAAAGCAACGATAGTCTATCTTTACAATTCCTATGGGATTATAATCTTGACAGAGGGAAACAGGCCTATGATATGATTTGTGCCCGATAACAATGGTTGGGGTGATTAGAGGAAAATTCATGAAGCAGTCAGGGTAGTAATAGATGGCTGATACACCTGTTGAAATAGAAGGAGAAATTCAGCCAAAGTTAGAAGAAATTATTTTAGGTTTCAACCGTCTCTCCAGATTGCCTGCACCCAGGAAACCAGTGGCTGGCACAGAACAGGGCATTCTGGTCCCTGGTCACTGGCACACAAACCTATGAAAGTAACTATAAACCATTTTGGTCCCTGGTCACTCACACAACTCAGAAAGGGTACGACTTTGGTTTTTCGGGTGCTCAAACAACTTGGCTAGGGAGCGACTTTGGGTCTTTGCAGTTCAGTGCCATAATCGTACGCATAACAACCTCTTGGGAGCAACTTTGTAGTCACAGTCACTTGCATACTGTATTCGTGAGAGCAACCCATAAGTTTCAATCACTCATAGACAATGTTGATGAGGGCGACCCAATTCACATCTAGGGTTCGACATCTTGGCTTTAGTTGACTTCAGTGATCTGGTAGAGTTGGGTTTCTCTCTACTGTTATATATACAAGTAGATTTCTAGACCTGATTTGTTAGTTTTCGCTGCAAACATATGTATTGGGCTCATTGTCAGTGATAACAATGCTTAGCAATGTTCGACACAGTGAAAACAATATACAACAGTTGACATCAGTTTGTGACAACACATTATAATCATCAGTATGAGGTTTTTGATTCCTAGCATGATTAGATTTGTTTCATAGATATTATTATTGTTTTGCTACATAGACAAAGTTATGGATCATTGTACTCTCTTTTGTTGCATCATTAATGACTATCTAAGAAGAAGAATATTTGCAAGGTTTTTCCCCATAATGGGTTTTTCTATGGTCTTGGACCAATCCTAGTGTCTCTATGTGTGTGAATGCTTTTATTTTGCTACTCCTTTTATGTTCCATTACATTGCTGATGTTGGTGATGTTGTTTCTTCTTATGTAATTGCATATGTTGATGTGTAATGGTGTATAGTTGAATAATTTAATGATAAAATGGGTGAACTTAATGTATTAATGATGAAATTCAACTATAATAGCAAAGAAAATGTCACCCTAAGAAAATTTAACAACCCCTGTATCCCAAGGATACCCTTCCTCCATTGGAACCCCTAGCTATAAAGGATGTACAAAGAAGTGCAAGTTAGGAAATGTGAAAGCCATTTACCCTCTTCACGAATGGATTATGAAGCTCTACCAATGAGCAATGTCAAATTTTGACCACAAATATAACTAAAACTTGATCGAGATTTTGTATAATTAGATCACACTCTCATCAATTCTCCATGAAATATTTCAACATTATCATATCCATCAAGGATTAAAGTGCATAAAGGTACCTTCCATGACTATCCTTCCCACCTTCTTATAGTTCTTGTGCGAAAATCCACATTCCTTTTCATAATTAATTCCTAAGTTTTAATTAACTAATATGCACATTATTCACCTAGCCACATGTATCTTCATGTGTACTTCTATTTTTTTAATTAACTAATGTGCATGTTATTTGTCCATCTCCCAACTACATTTCCTATTTTTGATCTTTCACTTTCCCTCCCGTAATTTATAACTCACATGTGTATTATGCACTAACATCATTTTATTTAATTAAATAAATATTTTAGGGCATGTAGATTTTCATATTTAATCATACTGTCACCAAAGAATTTTGGAAGTAAACTGAGTTATGGTTTTGAAAAGTCCAATGTTTCGAGTGGACACTCCACCCATCTTAAGGCACAAAATAAGCTTTGACGATACAAATGAGTGCTGAGAGAGGAATAAATAAGCAAGGGCTAAGGAAATAATTGCTAAAAAATGAAAATAGGGTCAAAGATGTTAAAAAATAAACATAATTAAAGATAAGAAAGGATATTAGTCGTTAATAGAAAGATACATAGTGTATAAACTAATTGAAATTTGCTACTATTGATGAAATCAAACTGAAATAAAGAGATTACAAATTTCCTCTACTATTCCGTGGAATGGAAATCACAATTTAGAAACACATGAAATGACATGCAACCATGAAAACCACAATAAAACAATGATTTTACAGGGGAACTTAGCTGGTAAAAACCCCTTTGTTTCTTTTCATTAATCAGATGAGAATGAAAAACTATTACAATGTCTTGCTTCGAATATGAAACACACCCTGCATTGTAAACATGTTCTCCTACTGACTTTCCTACTCTGGCCAACACTTAGCCAATTCAAGGCTCCAACTTCCTCCTATTTTCTTACACAATCCTTGAGGAAATTATCTCCTAAAAGATAGGAATGTCCTCCTATTTTCTTGTGTAATTTCCAAGGAATGATTAACACTCTTAAATTCCAATTCTATACACTTAACTAGTATACAATTGATAATTACAATGCGTATATTCCTCCACTCCAACCAGCAAATTCGAATTCCATGCATGTATGGGCTATTTTAAGCTAATTGACTAGTTTAACTGAGAGATCACTCAGTTAACAACATTTCTACTATTCAACTGACCTTCAACTGACTCAACTAATGACTTGAGCTCAGTTAACTGAGTTCAATTGAAGATAATTGAACTGGATTGCTAAATTTTAGCAATCACTATATGCACAACTATACTCCAAGCCTATAAACTCGAATTTTCTGATCTAGCTAAGTGACAAGGCGATATCACTCAAGCTAACTGCAATCCAAGTCATCATGCTGATGTGGAAAATTGAATTACTCAATTTGAATAAGGCACAAGTCAAATTGAGATTTTCTTTATACAATTTCTAAGACTCCTTCCTAACAAAAAAATGATTTTGCACCACCCCTATCCTGCACCTATGGAATTCAAATTTGCCTCTTGAAAATTCCTTGGTCAAGACATTTGCATCATAATCCTCAGTTGGAATGTATTGTAGCATCACAATTCTCCTTTTCAGACAATCCAACAAGCGATGGTACCCGATATTAATGTTTTTGGACCTTTCATGAAACACTGGATTCTTATAGAGTTTGATACAACTCTGATTATCAAAATAAATCACTATCAGATCCATCCCCTGACTGGAAAGATCCACAAATATTTTCCTCATCCATATGGCCTCACATATTTCTTGAATTTCAACCATGTATTCAACCTTTGTTGAGATGAGTGCCACAAACCTTTGTTTCTTGCTATACCAAGAATTAGTTGTAGACCTAACGTTTGAGATAACACCTAAAGTACTTTTCCTGTCTGATGGATTCATTTCCCAATCTGCATTAGTGAATCCTTGGAGCTTCACTCCCTCTGTCCTCCTGTACCATAACCCATAACTCGGTTGTGCCTCCGAGGTACCTCCCCACATGATTTGTTGCCTTCCAATACAGTTTGGTGGGATTCACGATGGCTTGAATCAACTGATTAACTGCATAACATATGTCAGGCCTTGTGTTCACCAGACACATCAAGGATCCTATAAGATGTCTATAGATGATGGCATCTACTTCCTCTCCTGAAGAAGTACTCTCCTTCATCCAGTTTGTAGCTAGAGGTGTGTACATAGACTTACAGTTCTCCATGTGAAATTCTTGAAGTATTTTAGAGGAATACTTCCCTTGACTCACAAAAAACTCACCATCACCCTGCCATACTTCTAGCCCAAGGAAGTAATGCATCAATCTTATGTATTTCATCTCAAATTCTCTTGCAAGGTCCTCCTTGCAAGAGAGGATCAACTGCTCATCCCCTTTAAGTATCAAGTCATCAACATACAATACCAAGATAAGTAATTTTCCATCTACCACAACATGATAGAGATTGGCATCTACTTAAATTTTGGTGAAGACAAATCCATTAAGATATGTGTTAATCCGAGTGTACCATGGTCGGGGGACCTGCTTAAGATCATACAGGCCTCTCCTGAGTCTGCATACATGTTCCTCCCTGTCATATTCCTCAAATCCTTCTATCTTCTCTATCTAGATTTCTTCCTCAACAAATTCACTGAGGAAGGCGATCTTCACATCCATCTGATGGATCTTCCACCCCATATGTGTAACTAATGTTAGAATGGTCCTAATTGAGGAATGTATTTCCACTGGGTAAATTTTTCCTCATAGTTTATTCCCTCTACTTGAGAGAAGCCTTTGGCTACAAATTTGGCCTTGTATTTCTTGATGCTCCCATTAGCTACATGCTTCAATTTGTAGATCCATATGGAACCAACCACTAAATTGATCTTTGGTCTCGACACCACCTCCCATACATTGTTCTTCATGATGAAGTCATACTCCACCATGGAATCAACACACACTGGTTGAGAAATTTCTTCCGCAAATGAAGAAGGCTTTGACACAATGAGTTTTGTCATGAGATCCATATACCGAGTGTATCTGTCTGGTGATCTCCTGTACCTATGCTGAGATGTAGGAGCTCCAATATGATTCCATGTATCTTGTACCAATTTGTCAGCTTCTCTACTTCTCTTCATCCCCTTTATGGAATACTCTAGTTGAGTGGGTGCCTCCACTCAGCCTCCCATCTCCTCCTCCACTTGTGTCTACTCCACAACATCTTGAAGCTCTATTTGAGGCTCCTCCTTTGGTGGGAAACCAAAATTTCTATCTAGAGAGCATATCATAGCCTTCTCCTCATCAAATTTGACATCTCTCCTCACTACTATCACGCCGAGTGAGGGAAAATAAACTCAGTAATTATGTGGTGTCTCTATTAACCTACAAAGACTCCCATCTCTGTTGTAGGCTCAAGTTTCTTCCTGTTATCCTTGGAGACATGAGAATACACAGTAGCTCCAAAAATTCGAAAATGGGATACAACTGGCTTCCTCCTAGAGAAAGCTTCTTTGGGTGTGATCATCGCAAGTATTTTATGAGGGATCCCGTTATGTAAATAAATTGCGGTGTTGCATGCTTCTGCCCATAGATGTAATGGAAACCCTTGATCATGCAACATGGATCTTGTTGCTCCAAACATGCTTCTATTATTCCTTTCAGCCACCCCATTTTGTTGTGGGTTATGGGGTGCTATCATTTCTCTTCTAATACCCTCTTTGGCACCAAAGTCCTTGAAGGTGCTAGAAACAAATTCTTCTCCATGATCACGTCTCAGGGATTCCAATTTATGACCAGTCTACTTTTCAACCAATTCTTTGCATTAAACAATTATTGAGAATAATTTATCCTTCTTCTCCATGAATAAAATCTAACATTTTCTAGAAAATTCATTAACAAATAGCACATAATACTTGTGTTTTGTTGTAGAGGCTGTAGAAAATGGTCCACATGCATCAGAGTGGAATCGCTCCAAGATTTCTCCAGCTCTGCTTTCTCAGCCCTGGAAGGTGGATTTGACATAATTCCCCAATGTGTATCCCTTGTAGACATCATGCTGGTCAAGGGTGCATTTCAGGAGACCGATGGTAATATATTGCATGATTTTTAAGGCCGCATGGTGTAAATGTTCCATGCACCTGTGCCAAATTTCTCCAACATCTCGACTCTGCACATTTTCTACCTTGCTACTCAGTGCAACATAAGCTTCTACCTCAAGTTTGTAGAGATTTTCACTCTAACTCCAATCTGTTTCACATGCCCTATAGCTACATGTCTCAAAAAGGCTTTCCCCTTACTGAAAACAACATCTTAACATCTATACTACAATACAACTACATAAATCAAGTTCTTCTTCAGCCCAACTATAGACATAACTTATTTAAGATGAATATTGGAGCCCAACTCCCTCTTAAAGGTTACAGTTCCAATTCCTTTGGTATTGTACCGCCCATCATCCCCAAGTTATATGTGCATCTAGAGATCCTTCTCCTTTAGGTTACTGAATAATTATTTGCATATTGTCATATGGAACAAGGCACTTGAATCTAGTTACCACACACTCCCCATTATAATGTTGGCCATGCATGCAATTAGTGTGAAGTCTAATTCAAATTGTGAGGCAAGTGCTTCACCTCTTGCTCCTCCCGAAGGCTTCTTATTAGACTTCTTATGTAGGCCCTTTGTTGCATAGTGCCCAAATTCATGGTAGTGAAAATATTTTGTCTTATTTAGGTCCTTCT
The DNA here is from genome assembly GCA_000404065.3 of Pinus taeda. Lineage (NCBI taxonomy): Eukaryota > Viridiplantae > Streptophyta > Pinopsida > Pinales > Pinaceae > Pinus > Pinus taeda. The sequence goes on from APFE030415063.1 coordinate 35,461, forward strand.
TCTTGCCATTGTTCTAGTTGGACTCTGGCTTGCTTTGGGCCTTCTTGCCCTGAGCATTCTTGCCTTTCCTAACCAAGGCAAAATTCTCTTCCTCCTTAGCTTTGGATGTCACTCCATCTCTGGTGTTCCTTCGAATTTCTTCCTGCACTAAATTGGACCAAAGCCTCTCCCAATTTGGAAAAATTTCCCTTCCATTTACAGAGTCTTGGTAGCTATGCTAGGATTTTAGAAGGCCTAGGAGAGTTAGGCTCACTAGCTTTGAAGATGGTATATTTTCTCAAACTCCTATAAGCTCATCTCAACACTTAGTGAATCAAGAAAGGTAATGTGGAATGGTTTCGTTTTTTTGCATGCAAATGTTTCTGAGCTTGCCTTCAATGCCACTTTCTTGGCATCACTGCCACTTTCGAATAGATCAGTGAGGGTCTTCCACATAGCAAATGGAGTCTCCTTGACATGTAAATTTGAGGCTATGTGATGTAGGGGCATCTAGCCCAGGTCAACTATTTATTAGAGGAGTTAGTTTGTAAAGTTGGGATTTATTTAATTAATGTATTTCTTTTAAGTTTTTAAGAGAGAATGAAGATTATTGTAAATAAGAGAAGATTCGAGAGTATTGTGGAAGGTTTGAGAGGATTATGGATTAGTTAGCTCTTATCTAGGGATAAGAGAATAGATGAGAGATTTTATGGATTATGAGAAAAAATTTGGAAGTTTGTTGAGGGATCTAGAAACTACCTTGGGTTCTAATCCATTTGTATAAATTGAGAATAGCCTATGAAGCATGTAATATGTAGAAATGTGTAAGTGTGAGAGTGAAGTATGAGAAGTTCTTCTATAATTATTTTGTTTTATTAATTAATAATTTTCGGCGTATGTGTATACCTATTGTGTGATTTTCAATTTAGTGTTGTGAGCTAATGTTAATGAATGCAAGCCTATGGTTAGATGTTATTGTACCTGCGTCAATTTTTAGTATCACATCAGGATTTCTGCGTCCATAGAAATAGAGATATAGTGTTAGATGGATTTTTCATATATAAGCGTGATTCTGCATACAAAAGCGTAAATTTCTCTGACTTCAAACGAAATCTTGAAGAGGTTGCATGGAATTGGTTCCAGCCACGGGTAGGTTCCTTGTGCAACAGCTTCTGTTTTCTTAGGCTAGGTTCCTTGTGCAACAGCTTCTGTTTTCTTAGGCGTCGAATCATTGTGACTGCACTTTTTCCAGTGCGAAAAAGAATCCTTCACAGCCACAAGATATTTTATTGCGCCCTAAATTTCTGAAAGACGTCCGGCACGGAGAATGTTATTCACAACCCAATCTACCGAATCTAGGGTGGGTACACTATATTATATGCATACGAATTTTAAAAACAAACCTCAATTCACTTTTATAAAAATATTTCATAAAATTGATTTTTAATAGAATTTTAAAAGGAATGATAAATTGAAGTTTTCAATGGGGGGATACGAAGTGTTATAAAAGTTTGCTTTAAATGGGATTTTTAATAATGGGGTAATAAGGGAATGTATAAGAAGATATTTTTGAGAAAATTATTATATTTTTTTTTGGAGAGAATAAGTGTATAGGAAAGAGAATTAGTGTATAGGGTGAGAAATGAGGGAAATGTCAAAATCTTAAAACAAGAAGATTATGTAAGTTGGCTGAGAGAGAGTTAATGGTGTTTAAAGGTATTTGTGGAAGAACGTAATGAAACTTTTGTCTAAAGTTATGAGTTTTGAGCTCAGAGTCATAATTGTGAAATCCAAAGGAGGTTATGAGTGCTCAAATGGAAAAAAGGTTTTTGTATAAGTTTAATAAGTTCGAGAGTTTCTTAATTCAAGTAAAGGTCCATTAAAAGTCGATGTCAAATTAGAAGGCCGGGGTCAAAAATTAAAAAGTGCATTAAAGTTTGAGTCTTTGAATGTAATGGGTGCATGATCGTCAGAGCCCGACACCCAAAAAATCTGGTCATTGTGAAGACAACTTGAAGAGTTATTGCAGTGGTTGTTTGTAGCAAATGGAAGCATATGAGAAAAGGAGTGCTAAAAAATAAGGTTCAAGTGAAATGAACTATTGACCAAGTTCAATGGAGATAACTTGGTAAAGTGATTCAATTTCATTTTGCAGTGAACAAGGTGAAGGTCACGAAAGGAGAAGTGATCTAGGTGGATGTTGGTGGCCACCCACCTATCCCACTTGGACCTCCACAACTGTTTCTTTCAGTTTTTCAGTTTCCTTATTTGTATCATAGTTTACTATTTTTAGTAGTTTTTAGGGTCCTGAACTTCTGGAGCCGTTTTGAGGCCCTAAACGACGTTTTTTTGTAGAAACTGAGAGCAACATGGGTCCATTGACCGATGTTGCTAATCCAAAAGTATTAGTCCTTAGATAGATATTTCTAACGAGGTATTGTGCGCAGCACACGAAGATCGTATGTCAAAGTTACGACCTCAGGAAGTTGATGTATCAATTTACCCAAAACGGGGCCCATAGTTTGGCGCTTTATTTTCTAGGGTTAAGCTTTTGGATGTTTAGGGTTTCTCATTGTTTCTCAACAATAAATAGGCCTTCGAGCCTCATTGTAAGACAGTTCAGAGGCATGTAGCTGCCACATCTCTTCTCAAAGATAAGCTACCATTGCCCTAGCTAGTTTATTTCCATTTCTGTTTGTAAGCATATTTTAGTGTTTTATAGTAATGAAATGAAGTATTATTTCTGCTGCATCTCTGTAAGAATGGTTATATCTGTAATTTTGTTGCATTCCTATTTAAATGCAGATCAAGAAGAAAATGAAGATATAGATTCCAGAAAAATACCACAATAATGCCATATAAATTGGAATTGGTGATGAAGAGAAAGATATTTCTGAATTAAAGGTATGGCTTGATGTGTTGCTAGAGCTATTACAAAGACAAAGACAACGATGGGTAATAAAGCGAACAGTTAAATGGCCAATTAAAGAGTTAGCGAAAAGACGACTGAAGCATAAACTAATAATTTTGGAAGCAGAGAAGCTCCAGGAAAATATATACCTTTGTGAACCAGAGCTAGGATTATTTCTTGGTGATGAGGATGATGAATATATGGATATGGACACCAATAGGCAAATTGAAAAAGATGAGAAAGAGTAAGTGGACAACTTAAATGATTGTATGCTACATAAAGAAGGGATGCAAGAAGCCATAAGAGAGACCTCCATGTCTCATGATTTTGAAATTAATACTTATTTTGTGTTTGCAGGTAGTGGAGAATCACAAGAAACTGAGAGTAAAATGGAAATTAAAAAAGCTCAGGAACCATTGGAGGAACCTATGCAAGTATGCAAAGGCATAGATATGGAGGATGTTGCTGCATAAATGGAATTTTTAGAGGATTGGTTGGATAATCCAAAGAACAATTATGAAGTAAATGAAATGATGATGGACTACAACAATTTCATAACAGACGAGGACGAGGTTTCAATGAAGAAAATGCAACAGCAAAGTGATAGTAATAAGAACAAATTCAGAGAGAAGAGGCAGAGAATGATAGAATATGAGTTGTATCCTAGTGAACTCATGGAAGAGAACAATCATTTTCAACAAATAATGGGTGATTTTTACCAGCAACAAGACAAGTTGGACATGGAAATTGAAGAGATTAAAAGATTGATGGTGAAAGTGTCACAAAAGAGACATATTGCAGGAAGAAAAAAAGATAGTAGAAGCTTGTTGATGACAACATAACAAGCATATAAAAGCAAGGAGAAGGGAGAATTGCAACATAAAGTTTGGAAACCTGGAAAACAGAAAAGGACAACCATAGAATATCAACAACATAACATAGTACAAAATCAACGATAGACTAAAGTTTGGGATCCAGGAGGATTTTTTTATCATGACTAATGGTCTGGAGACCATGATTTTCTTTTACCTGAGTCTGATGCAGGTACATCTAGCCTGGGTCAATTGTTTATTAGAGGAGTTAGTTTGTGAAGTTAGGATTTAATGAATTAATGTATTTTTCTATAGTTTTAAAGAGAGAATGAAGATTATTGTAAATAAGAGAAGATTTGAGAGTATTGTGGAAAGTTAGAGAGGATTATGAATTAGTTAGCTCTTATCTAGAGATAAGGGATTAGATGAGAGATTTTATGGATTATGAGAGATATTTTGGGAGTTTGTTGAGGGATCTAGAACCTACCTTGGGTTCTAATACATTTGTATAAATTGAAAATAGCCTATGAGACATGTAAGACGTAGAAATGTGTAAGTGTGAAAATGAAGTATGATAAGTTCTATTGTAATTATTTTGGTTTAATCAATTAATAATTTTAAGTTGTGTATACCTATTATTTCATTTTCAGTTTAGTGTTGTGAGCTAATGTTAATGAATGCAAGCCTAAGGTTAGATGTTATTGTACCTGCGTCAATTTTTGGCATCAGGGAAGGAGAAACAATGTTCTTACCTCATTACTCCATCTCTTCGAATGTAAGAAGGCCCTTAAAAGACTTGAAATGCCCTCATCAATATTTTTGTTGACTGTGAAGTTAAATGACCACTGGGACCGAAACCATATGGAATGTCGATTCTTGGTGAACGCTGGCGATAGGAGAGTCGGTTTGTTGGGGATCGGGGAAGCCTTTCCACTGTGATAGGATTGTAGTGCGTTGTTGTAAGAGCCAATCTTCCATGATTGCAGTATGTTGTCATAATAGCCAAAGAACCAAGTTTCGAAGCAATCTCGAGTTTAGAAAAATGATTTGACTAAGATTGCTGAAGTTTGCCACTTGAGGAATCTACATCCATAGAAATGGAAATACCGTGTTAAATAGATTTTGCATATGGAGTTGTCTATAATGCAACTTTTTGGAGATTCTGGTGACGGAATCCGGATTTTGACCAGAAAAACCCACCGGAAAAACTTCCAAAAAGTCTCATTATAGACAACTACTTTGCATATATGAGTGCAATTCTACATACAAAAGCGTAAATTTCTCTGACTTCCATGAATCTTAGTGCAAAGTACAATGCAGTGAAATCTTGAAGAGATTGCATAAAATCGGTTCCAGCCACGGGTAAGTTCGTTGTGCCACAACAATAATCAACATTTATTAAGCATAGTCGTGGAAGAATAAGTCCAAAGCAGAAGAAGTTTGTTGATAGCTTCTGTTTTCTTAGGTGTCAACCATCGTCACTACACATTTTCCAGTGCAAAAAAACACTCTTCATAATCATATGATTTTTTATTGCGCCCCAAATTTCCGAAAGACGTCCAGCATGGAGAATGTTATTCACAACCCAATCTACCAAATATATTGTGGGTACATTATATTACATGCATACGACTTTTAAAACAAACCTCAATTCACTTTTATAAAAGCATTTCATAAAATTCATAAAATTGATTTTTAATTGAATTTTAAAAGGAATATAAAGTGAAGTTTTTAATGGGGGATACAAAGTGTTATAAAAGTTTGTTTTTAAAAGGGATTTTAATAACAAGGTAATAAGGGAATGTATACGAAGACATTTTCGAGAAAATTATTATAATTTTTTTGGAGAGAATGAGTGTATAAGGTGATGATGTAGTGGTTACAACTACTCTCCAAAATTTTGGGTTGCATCCAATTTCGGAGCCTCCCTTGAGAGTTTCACTTGGTGACTACACACACTCTGGATCACTCTGTGAGCTTGTGTGAGTCTTCGCACCCACCTTGCTTGATCATTTCACCCAAGTTCTTACATGTTGATGTCAAAGTCACGCTTGTGACCATGTTCTGGTTATACTCAAAGTCTTCGTTTCGTGTATACTTGTTGTGTTCGCTATAAAAACATTTGTTGCACTCACACAGAGTCACATTCATTGCTGCGCAAGTGTCATCGTTGTTGACCAATGATCAATCACAAGTGTCGTGTTTGTCACTTATATCATTGGTTAGTCATGTTGAGCATGTGTGCGAGGATGGTTTGAGTCATCTCGTCATCAAGTCATGTAAGTGTGTGTTTGCAAGATCACGTATGCATATTTCGCTCGTTCACACACTTAGTCACTTTCTTGAAGTTATAATGACTGGATTCCCCTCTGATAGCCGACCATCATCCTGCCATAAACTTGATTGATGTGACCCAAAACAACGCAGAAGCACCAAGCAAGCCATTTCATGCTGCGCTGTTCGCAAGAAAATCAATCAACCTTCATGCTGGTCAACCGGAGAGTTTGACCCAACAACCAACCCAGGACCGACTCCCCTCAAAAATTACGTAGAGGCTGCAGACTTTGCCCACTTTGTTGACTAATAAAATTGTGTAGACAAGCAGGATAGACACCCAGTGCCTGTCCTTGTCTCCTCCAGAAAATTGTCAGTTTTTCTAGCCAACCCTCCTGACAGTCGACCGGCTTCTCACCCAAAAAATTACACAGTTTTCATGAGCAAGTCCTCTACTGTCTAGTAGTCCTCTCAACTTAGAAACTACGCAGAGGTTACCAATAGGCTATCCACCCAGAATTAGTGCAGTTTTCCCTACTAGCAACTCTTGACAGCCAACTGACAGTTCCCTCCCGGAATTGCGCAGTTTTTGCTACCAAGCTCCAGTAGTTGACTGCCAGTTCCCTCTAGGAATTGCGCAGTTTTTGGTACCAAGATCCCGATAGATGACTACCAGTGCCCCTCTGGAATTGCATAATTTTTTCTGCTAGTGACCTAACAACTATGTTTCAGTTCCCCTCAGGAATTGCACAGTTTTTATTGCCAAGCTCCCACTGCCCTCTCATTCCGAAAACTACGCAGATTTTGCCTGCCCAACCTTTCTGCAGCCCGAACTATTCCTCTAAAAAATTGCACAGTTTTTTCCTCTAGTTGATCCAGACCCCACGGAAAGCCACCATTGATCGATTTCTCATCGTCATCACCCAGTGACTCCTGCACAGTTTTCATTAGCAGTACCCTGATCCTCCATCCCGCTTCACAACCTTGTTACCTCTCCCAGTCACCTGCATTTGAAATGATCATGCATCATGGAAGACTAGGAGATTTATGGATTTGACGTCGTCTCGTCATGAGTGACTATAGACATAGGTACATAAACAAACATGGCACGACAATGGATGGGATGAACAAAGTGAACACATGCAGAAGGACAGGTTCACCAACAAATGAAAAAACGATGCATGCAAAGAGATGTGCTTGCGAACGGATGATCATACAAAGATGTGTTCGCGGATGGACGGATGGACGAGAAAACATGAAAGATGTGTTCACGAACGAACATACAGATGAACATGCACCTTTCTCGAATGGACGAACCTATCAAGCTTACCAACATACAAGCAAGGAGCAATGTGTGAATGCAACATCAAGCGAACCAATCACCATCGGAGACTCCGTGCACTTTTTCATGTGAAGATGAAGTTGTGACACACCATGAGGACATCTATCACCCAAAAACACTACAGCTCGACATGCACACCAACAACAACATGAATGTACTAGCACTGCCATGTTGAGTCATGTCATCCACATCTCTATTGTCGGCCATACTATCAATCAATGTAATGTAACATGGAAGTACAAGAGACCCACTTGTTGTACGAAGAGTCATGTAAAGTCAAAAAGTCATGGAAGTCAAATAGTCATGAGGGTAGTCGAAAAACCGCAAGGGTCAGTTTCACCCTTGGCTATAAATACCTCCTCATTTGTACATGCAAAAGACTTTTCACCTCAGCTCCTCCCGCATAGCCTTAAGAGCCTGTAATCTTTTCTTGGAGGAGTAAGTAATGGCTCCAACACCCCGCACATGGGGTTAGTGATGTATGGTGTAATGATGTGTCTTGGAACTTTCGCTTAATTCAGAATCCTACTCACATGCCAACATGTTGTCACACATGTATTGTAACTGTTGTAAGACTAATCTTGATCAATTGTAATGCACGTTGCTTTAACCTATGTTTAACACTTGAACTAATTTACTTTTTGTAATACATATATGTTAATGAAAATGTGTTGTATATGTTGTTAATGTTTTCTCGCCCGTGTAGACTACTTTTCCGGACATCAAACATACCTTTCACATAAAACTTGCTATAACAACCATTGTACTTGCGCGGACTAGTCCGCTGAGTGTTGTAAGTTTTATCTTCCCTTGTGTGTTGTGACTTTCACATCTATGTGGATTGTTCCGATGGAAGCTATACACGTCCTGTTGTGTTGTGTGTTCCTAGTAGAGTTGGGACTACTGATCCAAAATGGATTTTGGATAGACTCCTAAGTCTAATTATTCCTCACAGAGGAATATGAAAGTCCAACGATGTTCCTAGAAATAGCCCCATTACATAGATCGTTTCATTCTGAATCTACTGCAACTTGAATGGGCTAAAATGGACTTAGGATGCAGAAGTTATCGTAGAAAGAAGATGCCCTTTGTTCTTTGGAAAAAGAGGCAAAATCCCCTAAAATGGGCAAAAAAACCCTTATAAAGGGAAATCACATCGGAGGACCAAAAGGTGGACATAAGTAGAAAGGGGAGAAACCCCTGATTTCCGATCCCCGATATATCGGCTTGGAGGCAGGCTTGTGCATATAACATAAGGCAAGGACCTTAGGTTGATGCGATATTGCGATCACCGATATCGGCGAATCGGCGTCGGCGATGCCACAAGGCAAAGGACGGACCCCCGAGCCAACACAACTTGCGATTGTGATATATCGCATCGCAACGTCGCCTCGCAGTGATGTAAAAGGGGTGATAACGCCAGACCTGATGGACTTTATAGGCGCGGTTCGATAAGTTTTGAGTTTTGGTAAAAGGGACTTTCCTGTGTATAAGTGCGTTTTGAAGTAAAAACCGAAATACAAAGGAAATTACCCGAAGCAATAAAGCGGACTCAAAAGGGAAAGCTATTGGTAGCTCAGTCTAGAAAGGATAAGAAGGAAGAAGGGCTAAAGGCATTCTTCTATCCCAAAAGACCTCAAGGCAATCCTTGAAGCACAAGAGGTTTGTTGCAAAAGGTTGCTTAAATAAGCTCTTTAGTAATCTTGTTTGAAGTTCTTTTCTTCATTGGTATAATGACAACTTCTACAAGTGAGTCCTCAAGCTCCTCTTGCATCACAAGAATCTTTGATGAAGACATGAAGCAAGACTTGTTCATTATGATGGACAAGGTGAGAGAAATGTGTGAGGAGGGAAGGAAGAGCAGCATACTTAGAGAGTAGTTGAATTCCATGAAGGAAGAGAAGCAGTTGCTTTCTGACAAATTGAAGGAAATGGAGAGACAACTTCATATTGCAAATATGAACCTCAAAAGGATGCATGAGTTGGAGTCACAACTCTTTGTTGCCAAAGAAGACTTGGTCAAGTATCATCTTGAAGAAGAGGTAAACCATTCCAGTTTGTCTTCAAATTCTTCTAAGAATGCTTATATTGGTTCTTTTGAAAAACATACCAAAGGCATAGGTTCCAAGCTAATGTCAAAGATGGGCTATGAAGGAAAATGCTTGGGTAAACATGCACAAGGTATTGTTGAGCCCATAATAGTTGAGGAAAGGCCTAAGTATTTGGGTATTGGATATGGACAATCTTATGGAGGAAGTTCCAAAGCTGCCATGAAGGCCATTGAAACAGCTCCAAGAAGGAGTTGCATTGCAAGTCTTCTAACTCAAGAGTGTGAAGATTGTATTCAGGAAGAATGTAATGGCTTGAAACATCATTTGCAGGATGCAGATGTTCAGAAGCACACACTTGGACCAGAGAGTTATGGAAACTATGATAGCCTTGAAGAGATTGATGGCATTCCAAAGGGAGCCACTTCTTCATTTGCTTCACCTCCTCATGAAGGCAATAAAGGTGAAAGAGAAAGGTATAAATCTAGTTCTATACATATTCCTTTGATTATGTAAAGCATGGTAAATTTACACATAGATATGGGAAAAGGATTGCATGTTCCTTTTGTGGTTTGGACAACCATCACGTTTCTAGATGTTGGAAGAGAATGGCCACATACAGGAAACTTTTGAAGGAAAAGAAGCAAGAAGCCAAAGGTCCATTAGACAAGGCAAATCATGTTGTTAAGAGGATGCACATGTGTTGCACTTATTTCCACACACAAGGACATCTTGTTGAAAGGTGTTGGACTCTGAATCCAACAATGCTTCCACCAACGCTGAAGAAAGTGGAAAGAGAATATGGCAGAAATAGAAAATAAGTTTGCATGATTGATGTGTTTCAGGATGATTCACATGTTGATGCTGATGTGCAGACAAAGGTAGTACCTGTGAAAGGGATTGGTGAGAAATTGTTAGAGTTCGTATCCAATTAAGATTGCATATCTATTGATGCATCTATTTTATTTTCTTTGTTAATGGAATGCAATTTGTAGGACTTTACCAAGAAGAGGAATGGGAGAAGTTGAGTAGGAGGCTCACTTTGTTGCTCAAACATTATATTTCATTTCAGCTTCGAAAGTACAATGTGCTTAAGTGGAAGTTGAAGAATGAAATGCATACATGAGCATGAGATGCATGAACACAGGGATGTTGATGATTTCCTTGTATTTGAACATGTGTGTGTAATTAATTTGCAGGGTTGATTGCTTTGACATGCATGTGATGTAATGTTAACTTGGTCTCCAAGATGGAGATAATAATGAAGTGTTTCATCTTTTGAAAAAGAGTCCTAATGGTCTTTTTCTACATGCTTGACATGAAGGGTCATTTGTTTTAAAGGCATGTTTTGTGAGCTTGTTGTCTAGTCCATCATTTGTATGCAGATGTAAGACATGGAGGTGTTCACAAGATGTTAAATTTGTTTCTTTTGTTGAAGCAGGAGTTTAGGCCATCCAATTATTGTCTGTATTTCTATTGTTGTTAACAGTTGTTGTTGACAACTTTTCAAACAAGTACAAATGAAAGTTTTGTGGAGCAGATGTACTTCACATTTGTTTGAGCCATCTTGGATCAATGATCAAGCTAGAGAAGTTCAAACTACCTTCTATGATCATTTCAATAGGAGTTCCGCAGGAAGGCAAGATAAGATAAGATAAGATAATTTTATTAATGTCCAACAAATGACCATAATAGGTCAACACCACTGTCGGTTACAAATGATTACATCATGCAAGTCAGTGGACCAAACAGTCCCCTGTAACATTTTTTTTTAAAGCAGGAAATACATCTAAAAGTAAATGAAGAGTCAAGAAGCTCATGGCTTCGGAACAAAGCGCTGCAATGAAGTAGCGAAGGAGAAGAGGACGAAGAAGAGGGGGGGAGGCCCCTGTCTAACCCCTATTCCTAACATCCGAGGTCAAGAGAAGAAAACTGAGAGAAGCTCGTCAAAGTCCGCTGTCTTGTGGGCATATTGGGCTGTCGTTGATGTCTCCTAGAAGTTCTAAAGCGCCTCACAGGGGTGGAACTGATCCTGGAGCACTGGTGCAGTCTAGTGGGTCGGCCCCTTCGAGACCGCACTGATCTAGTCTTAGTGTCTGTGGTTCGGTCTATGATTCATTTGGTGCCTCGAGCTAAGGGTAGCACTCTAAAGAAGTCCGTGATCTTTTGCGTGGTGTTCGGTCTGGCGAGTGGCTGAAGAAAGTGGGCTCGAAATATGAAGGCCTCTTGGAGATAAAGTGCTAAGCATCTCTGGTCAACATATTTGAGGAAGCTGGACAGGGTCTGTTTGGTCAATTTAGTGTTTCTAAATTGATTTCATTAATTGTCAACCCGGGGCTCGTAAGCTGATGAAGTGAAGGTGTACTATATGTACTTAGGCAACCTCTTAAGTCTTTTTGTCGTTTGGGGGTGTTGTTTGTGATCAATTTATCTTCCTAATATGGAATGGAAATTTATAAACAGATGAGTGATAGTGTGTGTAAGGTGATTTCTAAATGAGTTGAGTGTGTGTTATTGGTGGTTTCTAACTACCTTTTAAATTTGCAAAGGAAAAAGCTTGAAAGAAATAACTTGAAATGAAACTGAAAGCAAAATGGAAAAAAACCACTTTCTAATAGCACTAGTCACTACTCATGTTGCTGCAATAAAAAGATAAGAAAAACTACTTTAAAGACCAGTTATAATGTTTAACTCTTCCTAACTCTCTGCTTCCAACATATAGTACTATGTAAAACACGATTAAGAAGTAGTTAGAGATGAGTCTAAAAGGTATTCAAAACAAGCTGTAAGTTATCAGTATTCTAATCTCTTAAAGAAGAACAATTTATGATAAAGAGACCATCAATATGTTAGCATACAACTTGAGAAACTAAACTAGAAATCAACTAGGAAAACAGAGTAAAGGTAGCAACTTATGAATATGACAACTGAAAATACTATTAGAGATAAAGCAAATGCACAAATACACACAATCTTGGGCTAACACCTGCAAAAGACAGTCCTGATCAGTTTAAAGTAATTGCTGGTAATGAAATAACAGTGAAATTAAATCAAATATGTACATGTGTTTAAAGAAAAGGAAAATTGTTGAATTCAAAAGAAGTGAATGGTAAAAACATGAAAGTAAATTACTGTACAAAGGCTGTTATGAACGGGGGCCCTCCATCCACAAAGCCCAAAGAAAAATCAGCTACGTAAAGGAGTCAAACAGCAGTCTTCTATTAATTCATAATGCAGAAATTACAGTCAAAAAGTGCTGAAACAGTAGCTTCAAAACAGAGTTTCTGTGCTCTCTAAAAACGTAGCAATTAAATGAATGAAACAACTAAAGACTAATCTTCAAGCGTGCGTAGACGCTGGATTTTATAAGCAAGTAAACAACTGCCTACTGCGTAAATCAAGAAACTGAAAATTAACTGACAACATGTAAATTAAATGGTTCAGCAACACGTCAATAGGTCCGTGGGTGATCTGGAACGTACGGTCGTTATGGAGGTTGAATCCAAGGTTGGATCCTATCTCCCATGACCTGCGTAGAGTGGAGGAGTTGCCATCTGGAGTGACGTATCCTTTCAGCTCACGCAGCACCGTTTGAGCTGGCTTTGTTGACCGGAGTTGGACCCTCGTTGACCGGAGGTATGCGTGGCATTGCTGACCAAGCCAATAGCACAGGAACCTTCAACACCTTCATTCCCACGTGCCCATGTGGTTCGTTTTTCAAAATGACACATGGAACATGGAGATCAATGAAAAGGCTGCGGAATTGCTGAATGG
>APFE030415063.1:65896-78016 GCA_000404065.3 Pinus taeda
GCTGCAGAATTGCTGAATGGCTACGGAATTGCCAGACAGCTGCGGAAACTCTGTGCATATGTCAAAAATCTAGACAAATAGTCAAACATTTAGCAAAGTCAACCAATCATGCTTAAAGACATCAAATGTAATGATCTTGGTAAGTTTATGAGGAAAATAGGGCAAAAGAGAGGGATAAGTGAGGAAAAGCTGTAGGTAATGATGGATAAATAGGTACAGGTTAGAGGCTCTATAGGGTCTGGGAAGACCTGAAGAGACAATGGAAACAACCTCGGATCTCGTAGTACATAGGGCATCCAAAGATGAAATGTGTCTCTATCTCTATATCTTATAAGTGACAAAGCTGGCAGATCCTATATGCTCTATCAATGTGGTGGTCTGTCTCCACCCGGAGTTTGTGAGATCCAACTTTGAGCTGCCCGAGGGGGATTCTAAGGGCATGCATCCAATGCTGGAACGTGTACTGGGGCCTGATGATGAGCCCATCCTTGATCTCCAAGCAATGTTTCGCATAAAAGGCCATTTTAGGGCGCAACCCATTGGGAGGGTTGGTCCATGTAATCTGAATGTAACGTTTGTAAATATCTTCCTTAATGATTTTATTTAGCTCTTGCTAATTGGGAAGGAGGTGGCCTGGAGAATTCAGAGAGTATTAAAAAGGAGGAAGATGCTCAATCTGGATTCTTGAAGCCTCAAGAATCTCTATCACACCAGTGTACCAACATTTGGATCGGCCTGTCTGTATACGGGCGATGTTCTTCGAGGAGCAATATGCTAAATATGGGTATCTATCACGACCCTCCCTCAATTCTGCCAGGCCACGGAGCCTGTGCAAGAGTGACACTAACCTGAATATCACCTCTAGGTGGAAAGGTTGAGCCCCAAACTCGGCTAGAAGGATGTGTTGGGGAACTATCTTCTTGCACCTAATGAAACGGCGTAGAAGGAGAGTCTGGACTCGCTCCACTGGAGCCCAATTTGATTCTAGGAGAGAGGGACCCAAAATCTCTGAGCCATAAAGCACTGTGGGGCGAATCAAGGTGTCCATGATGCACATTTTGGATGAGATGTCCTGGAAGTGGTGTAGAAAACACTGTCTCTCCAGAAGGGCTAGGGAGCCATACCATTTGTTGATCCGAGGTTGAAGGGCTGGCTGCACGCTGAAGCGAGGTCCTAAAAACTGAACTCCCAAATGTGTATAGGCGCTGACAACCTCAATATCTTCTCCTTTAAATATGAAATTGAAATCAGAGGTTTTCTTGACTCCATTGAAGATAATCACTTTGGTTTTGCCCAAGTTTACAGCTATATGCCTCTGGTCACAAAAGGCTGCGAGCGCATCTAGCTCTCTCTGAAGGCCTTCATGGGAGGAGGCAATGAGGACAATATCGTCTACAAAGAGAAGGATGGAAATTAGGACCTGGTTAAGAAGACATCCATTCGTATCCTAAATATGCTCCTGGAGAAAGGACTCAAGCTCATCGATATAGAACTCGAACAGAGTAGGAGAAAGGGAGCATCCTTGCTTGACTCCAATGGTGCTTCGAATAAAATCTGACATTCCTTTGACTATGCAGAGACGACCAAGGATGGCCTCATATAGGTGCATGATAACATTTAGGAGAGTCGAGGAAATACCAATCTCTCTTAGCCTTTGGAAAAAATCTTCCCTCGGGACTGAGTCAAAAGATTTCTGGAAGTCTACAAAACAGTAGTACACTTTAGAAGATCGATGCCTGGCCTCCTCGATTACCACACAGAGAGTAAGGATGTGGTCGATCGTCTGGTGACCTGGGAGGAATCTTGCTTGGCCCTTGGCCCTGAGTTGTCTCTGCTCAAGGAAGTGGGAGAGTTTCCTGTGGAGTGCTGTGGCATATAATTTGTAGAATGTGTGCCCAACCATGATTGTCCTGTAGTTGTTCAGGTCGGAAGTAGGTCTTGACTTGTGGATCGGGTAGATAATGTGGTGTGACCAACTATCTGGAAATCCATCTCGAACCACCTGGTTAAAAAGGTCCACCAACTATCCTACTAGGGGGCGAAGTCCATGTTTGAAGAACTTTGCCTGGAAACCTTCTTCGTTTGCTGCCCTGCTGCTATTCATTGTCCATATTGCTTCTCTGATATCTTTGTCAGAGAAAAGGTGGTAGGAGGTGGAGGGGGGGAAGTAACCCGAATCAGAGGATGCCCAAGGATGTCATACAACTGGGAGGTGTGAGAGAACATTGAGGCAGGATCAAGGTCGATAGGGGTAGGTGAGCGTCGGGAAAGGATAGTTCCCCAGAAATCTTTAGGTGAGCGAAGGAGGAGAATAGAAAGAACTTGTATCCTATGGGCAATGAAAAGGTGCTTCTTACAGTGAAGGAGGCAATGATAAGCTGAACAGAGGTCTGGGTATGTTGGTAAAGAGTTCCGGAAGGCGTGTCGGAGGTCTTGATGCAGAGACTTGCAATCCTGGTCATACCAGTTGCTCATAGGGCATTTTCCCGGTTTGCGGGAGGTGGTGGCTGGGCGAGTGGAGAAGGGGAAGGATTGGGGCACAGCTTTCTAGATTGCATATGAGAGACACTGATATTTTTCCTTGGCGGAGCTGAGAGAGGTGAATTGGGCCTTCGACGGGAGTGTCTGTCTAAGGATAGAGGAGAAGATATCAGGGTCACCCTCTTCAAATCGGAAGGTGGTTCTAGGGGGGCTTCGGGGAAGAGAAGGGGGTAGATTCGGGAAATCAAACTGCAGCGAGAGTGAGAGGAGTGTGTGGTTTGCAAGAGGGATGGGGGTGATCGAGAAAATTTTGATGTAAGGGAGGAGATTTGGGTTTGCAATAACATAGTCAACCACACTTGCCCCGCCTCCAAAAGGTCTACAGGTAAAGAAGTGCGAGGATGGGAAACATGGTAGGCCATTCAAAATTATCAGCTCATGAGATTCTCCTAACTGTAACAGATATCTCCCGTAGTTTTTGGTGGGTCCCAAGTGATGCTCAGAGGTCCGGTGCATGCCGATTGTGGTCGGGTCAATCCCCCGAGTGCAAAATATATCTTCCGTCCTGTCGTGTACAGGGGTCTGGAGATATTTGGTCTGGGCGTTGAAGTCCCCCATGAGAATGACATCCCCTACTGCCGAAAACATAGTGATGTCAGAGTACAGGTCTGTAAAAGGGTCTACATCTGAGCTATTGTGAATAGCGTAGGAGGATGAGATAGGAGGGAAGTAACAGACTGTGACATAAATGTCTCTCGGTGGTGATGTTCTAGCTATGATCTAGATCCATAGGAATCTGGCGTGCTCATATGTCACGGCTACTGAAACTCTGCTCCTGAGGCTATCACGGACAAGGCAAGAAACACCCCCTGATCCCCTGACACCCCCTGATCCCCTGACACCCCCTAAACTCCGTGTCTCCTGTCTGCTAATTGCGGTCCACTGGTATCTTGTAATGTTAGGGAGAGGACGGACTGGGCTTGTGTGAGTCTCGGTAACTAGGAGGATGTCTGCTGAGCTAAGGGCTTCATATAGTAGGCCTGGTGAGGACCAGAAGGATCCATTGCCATTCCAGCAGTGAACCGAGAGATCCGTGCCTCGTCTCCTCTCCGCTCAGGCCTGTCATTTGGAGTTACCTGAGTGAGATACCCACCCTAGGGGGAAGGTGTCCCGAATAACTGCCCGAAGATTTCTAATCACTGCCCATTTCCCTGCCTGTCTTGCCGTTGCAACTTGCTCCCTAGCTTGTTTTAGTTCAACTACTTGAGTTCTTGTGAGATCTTCATCCAAGAACACTTTATTCGGAAGAGAAAATAGCTTTCACTTGGCTCGAAGTACCCGAAGTCTATCTGAGGAGTCACGCGATCTGAGGAAGAGGGTAGAGTCCTGCCTGATCCAAGTTTTGTCCAAAGTTATGTCTGGTATGTCAAGAGTGTCGCATAGAAACCTGTTCCCCAGTTCCATTGGGTCTGCAGAGGGGAGAGGTGTAAGGAGTCCTCTTACTTTAAGATTTAATTATTTTTCTCTTCGGGTTCTTTCCTCCATTAGTTTTGCCTATGCTAATTCCTCCACTGCTATGAGCAGAGGGGCCTTATCCTTTCCTTTGACCACCTATGCCCATGTGCTGATATGCGAATCCTTTTCCCTTTTAAGGGACATTTGTTGGGACCTGATTTCCTCCTGTTTACTTTTAAGATCTCTGATCATTGCCTGTAAGGCCTCGTTGGAGTTCTTCCCTGCACATTGTTCTCGGTATTCCTACAGTGTTTTTCTGATAAATGCATTGTCTTCCTCTACCGACAGAACTCTGTTTGATAAGGTGCTGATTTCAGCTCGCATTTCACGATTTTTTGTCTCTAGGTTTTCCATTTTCTTCATTAGGAGTTTAATTTGGCATGTCCATAAAGTAAAATCTGTTTCTAATGCAATATCGGTGGGATTGTATACGTTCTCATCTTTATTGTGGCACTGCTGTAAATACTTCAGCAGACCTCTGTTGTTGAAATTTAGTGTTTTAACTTCCCCGGGGTCCTTTTTGTGTTGCTGCTCTGTCATGGTGGCCGTTTGCACTTTACAATGGCACCCCGCTGCACCCAGTACAGGTATCCAAATCGAATTCACTAAAATTCGTCAAAAGAGAATGATTAAGGAAATTCATAAATACGTCGTCGAACAAGACATTTGTTAAAGAAGTAAAAGTGAAAACGTCTGGAAGACAATTCTTCCCAGGAAGACCAACCCATCTAGGAAGGGAAGTGGTCAGAGACTTTGGTTCAGAGGCACTATGCAAGGCAAGTGTGTGGAGGCTGAAAGAAGAAGGTGTTTTTACTCTCATTTACTGTTCAGATCAGTATATCAGTCTTTTGGAAACCAAAAGTTCTTTTAGTGGGAAGGCATGATCCAAAATGGATTTTACATAGACTCCTAAGTCTAAGTATTCCTCACAAAGGAAAATTAAAGTCCAAGGATGTTCCTGGAAATAGCCCCATTGCAAAGATCATTTCATTTTGAATCTAATGCAACTTGAATGGGCTTAAATGGACTTAGGATGCAGAAGTTATCATAGAAAGAAGATGCCCTTTTTTCTTTGGAAAAAGAGGCAAAATCCCCTAAAATGGGCAAAAAAACCCTTATAAAGGGAAATTGCATCAGAGGAGGTCCAAACGGAGGACGTAAGCGGGAAGGGGAGAAACCCTCGATCACTGATCCCTAACATATCGGGTCAGAGGCAGGTTTGTGCATATAACCTAAGGCAAGGACCCTAGGCTGATGCGATATTGCGATCCCCGATATCCCTGGATCGGCGCCGGCTATGCCACGAGGCAAAGGAAGGACCCCCGGGCCAACGCGACTTGCAATTGCGATATATCGCATCATAATATCACCTTGCAACGATGTAAAAGAGGTGATAACGCCAGACCTGATGGACTTTATAGTTGCGGCTCGATAAATTTTGAGTTCCAGTAAAAGGGTCTTTCATGTGTATAAGCACGTTTCAGTGTAAAAACCAAAATACAAAGGAAATTTCCCGAAACAATAAAGTGGACCCGAAAGGGAATTATAAATATGGTGCCATGTTATTTTAGTTCTGTTAAAGCAGTATTTCAGGTGGGCCTCAGGCAGTAAGCGGTATTGTGCTAGCTCCACTCGATCCCATACAATGAACGATGCGTGGTTTGGCGGAGGAGCAGAGAAACCACCTTTTCGGGTAGGTAACCTCCATACCCTTAAGCTGCCCGAAACCGCATGTTGACCGTTGGATCGGAGATCACCCAAATCAATGTTGGAGCTTGTGAAAGTGACCCAAGGCAGACCTAATGCGATATTAGGGCGATTTCAATATAATTTGAAGTCCGATAAAAAGGATTTTGTTGGGTTTTTCACGTATTTCCCTTGTATTTGGGATTGTACCCAAAACATTTATGTGACGTGATATGCTGCCTAAAGGCGGACAAGATAGGGATTTTAGGGGTGATTGAATGGAATTTCACGTCCAATAGTGTATTTTCCAGAAATCTCTATGTAATGAAATTTTCTCAGTTTTCGGGTTTTTTCCTAAGAGAAGGTCCCAAAACGTCTGTAACTGATCCAGATCATCATGCGACGGTGCAAACGAGCGTTTTTACAGGCAATGATGCATTTTGAAGCCACAGAGCCGTAGAGCTAGATGGCTAGTCGAATTGACAAGGAGCAGGGAAGCCGCAAAGGCGCAGAGAGATGATGATACGCAGAGAAAACGACTAGGGTAGGTGAAAAGATGGAAAAGTACCTCAAAGGAGGCACAGAGCTTAATTGAGAGCAGGCAAAAGAAATAGAGCAGAGAGAGCAAACAACTAATGTGAAGAGCAGTTGAGGGGGTCTTTGAAGTCACTTGGAGGTCAAGTGAAAACCCGAAGAGCTGAAAGTTGTAGAAAGCCAAAGCTAGAGCCAAAGAAGTTAGAGCCGAAGAGCCAGAGCCAGAGACGAGAGCTAGAGCCAGAGCGAGAGTGAGATCCTAGAGCCATAAACCTGAGAAATTCAGAGCCAGGGGATAAGATGGTGTTCTGAACCCATTTTGTTCTATGTAAATCAATGGAGTTGAGCATGGAGCTTGTAAAAGAACTTAGACCATAATCCTAGAGAGCTTAATTGAGTTAACTAGAGCTCAAGGAGATGTAGCCCAAGAGTTTTGGGTGAAATCCATATTAAACTCGCTGTCTTATGTGTGATGCTCATTTTCTGTATTGTTTCATTATTATATGTTTTATATCAGTTTAAGAAAATCAATTATAGCACATAAACAATTTAAAACAACCATAAGCATACACCTTATTTTCAAGCACATATTTAATTCCACATTGGTTAATAATAAGGACTTGGGAATATTTAAGCTTTGGAAGTGGGAGAGGTGCTTGTAAGTTAGATAAGAAGCCTTAGTGCTCAATTTTCAGATCAAATACTCCCAATTGAATAGGCACTCACTCCCATTGTCTCCCTCTACGGTGAAAAGACCATTGACACAAGAGACGCTTACAATCACCAAGCACGCGAACCTCACTTCTTCCAAGACAAAGAAGACCACTATGTTGTGCTGACAAGCAAGAGTTAAGAAAATATTTAAGATAATGGTAACCAGGGCATCGTACCGGATGGGACTCCCCCACCAAACTGTGAGAGGTATAGTTGGTCCCCTGAATGTTGACGGGTCCAGCACCATCAACAAGTGAGAATTTAGGGAAACGTCAAAATATTAAAGAAAGAAGCTTATGAAAGTTGGATGAGAGAGACTTAGTGGTGGTTAAAGGTATATGTGGAAGAATGTAGTGAAACGTTTTGTCTAAAGTCATGAGTTTTGAGCTCAGAGTCATAATTGTGAAATCCAAAGGAAGTTATGGATGCTCAAATGAACAAAGGTCCTTGCATAAGTTGAATAAGTTCGAGATTTTCTTAATTCAAGTCAAGGTCCATTAAAAGTTGATGCCAAATTAAAATTTTGGGGTCAAAAATTAAAAAGTGCATTAAAGTTTGAGCCTTTGAATATAATGGGTGCATGATAGGCAGAGCCCGACACCCAAAAAGTTTGGTCATTGTGAAGACAAATTGAAAAGTTATTGCAATTGTTGTTTGCATCAAAAGGAAGCATATGAGAAAAGGAGTGCTTAGAAAGAAGGTTCAAGTGAAATGAACCATTGACCAAGTTTAGCAGAGATAACTTGGTAGTGTGATTCAATTGCAACTTGCAATGAACAAGGTGAAGTTCACGAAAGGAGAAGAAAATGAAGATATAGATTCCAGAAAAAGACCACCATAATGCCATAGCAATTAGAATTGGTGATAAAGAGAAAGAGATTGTTGAATTAGAGCTATGGCTTGATGTGTTTCTAGGGCTATTACTAAGACAGAGACATGAATGGGTAATAAAGTGAAAATTAAATGACCAATTAAAGAGTTTATGGAAAGATGACAGAAGCATAAACTAAGAATTTTGGAAGCAGAGAAACTCTAGGCAAATATATACCTTTGTGAACCAGAGCAAGGATCATTGCTTGGTGACAAGGATGATTTTTATATGGATATGGACACCAATAAGCAAATTAAAAAAGATGAGAAAGAGTCAGTGGAAAACTTGAAGGATTGTATGCTACATAAGGAAGGGATGCAGGAAGCCATAAGAGAGACCTCCATGTCTCATGATTTTGAAACTAATACTTATTTTTGTGTTTGCAGGTAGTGGATAATCATAAGAAATCGAGAGTAAATTAGAAATTAAGGAAGCTCAGGAACCATTGGAGGAACCTATGCAAGTCTGCAAAGGCATAGATATGGAGGATGTTGCTACAGATATGGATTTTTTAGAGGATTGGTTAGACAATCCAAAGAACAATTATGAAGCAAATGAAATGATGATGGACTGCAACAATTTCAGAGTGGATGAGGACGAGGTTTCAATGAAGAGAATACAACAACAAAGTGGCGGTAATATGAACAACTTCCAAGAGAAGAGGAGAGTGATAGAATATGAGTGGTATCCTAATGAATTCATGGAGGAC
This sequence comes from Pinus taeda, assembly GCA_000404065.3. Classification (NCBI taxonomy): domain Eukaryota; kingdom Viridiplantae; phylum Streptophyta; class Pinopsida; order Pinales; family Pinaceae; genus Pinus; species Pinus taeda. The sequence goes on from APFE030415063.1 coordinate 74,407, forward strand.
AACATCATTTTCAACAAAGAACGGGTAATTTTTACCTGCAAGAAGACAAGATGGACATGGAAATTGAAGAGATTAGAAGATTGATGGTGAAAGTGTCATAAAATAGACATATTGCAGGAAGAAAAAAAGATAGTAGAAGCTTGTTGATGACAACAGAGCAAACATATATCAGCTAGGAGAAGGGAGACTTGCGACATAAAGTTTGGAAACCTAGAAAACAGAAAAGAACAACCACAGAACATTAACAACATAACATAGTACATGATGAGCAACAGATGAAAGTTTGGGATCAAAGAGGATTCTTTTTAACATGACTAATGGTCCCGAGACCATGATTTTCTTTTAGTTGGGGAATTTGATGCAGGTGCATTTATCTTGGGTCAATTTTTTATTAGAGGAGTTAGTTTGTAAAGTTAGGATTTACTTAATTAATGTATTTTTCTATAGTTTTTAAGAGAGAAAGAAGATTATTGTAAGTAAGAGAAGATTCGAAAGTATTGTGGAAGGTTTGAGAGGATTATGGATTATTTAGCTCTTATCTAGGGATAAAGGATTATATGAGGGATTTTATGCATTATGAGAGATAATTGGGAGTTTGCTGAGGGATCTAGAACCTACCTTGGGTTTTAATCCATTTGAATAAATTGAGAGTAACCTATGAGGCATGTAAGATGTAGAAATGTATAAGTGTGAGAGTGAAGTATGAGAAGTTCTCCTGTAATTATTTTGTTTCATTAATTAATAATTTTTAGTTTATGTATATGCCGATTGTCTCATTTTCAATTTACTATTGTGAGCTAATGTTAATAAATGCAGTGTCAGGCATATGGTTAGATGTTTTTGTATCTACGACAATTTTTAGTATCAGAGCAAGTACAGCAATATTCTTATCTCATTACTCCATCTCTTCGAATGTATGAAGGCCCTTAAAACACTTGAAATGCCCTCATCAATATTTTCGTTGTTTGTGATGTTCAAAGACAGCTGAGACCGAAATCGTATGGAATGTCGATTCTCGGTGAAAGCCGAGGATAAGAGAGTCGGTATGTTGGGGATCGGGGCAGCCTGTCCATCGTGATAGGATTGCAATGCGTTGTTGTAAGAGCCAATCTTCCATGATTGTAGTGTGTTGTCATAATAGCCAAAGAACCAAGCTTCGAAGAAATCTTGAGTTTAGAAAGCCGATCTCACTAAGATTGTTGAAGTTTGCTACTTGAGGAATCCGCGTCCACAGAAATAGAGATACCATGGTAGTTGGCTTTTGCATATATGAGCGAGGTTCTGCATACAAAAGCGTAAATTTCTCTGACTTCCATAAATCTTAGTGTGTAGTACAGTGTAGTGAAATCTTGAATAGGTTGCATGAAATCGGTTGCAACCACGGGTAGGTTCGGTGTGCAACATTAATCAACATTTATTAAGAACAGTCATGGAAGAATAAACCCAAAGCAGAAGAGGTTTTTTGATAGCTTCTGTTTTCTTAGGTTTCGAATCATCGTGACTGCACTTTTCCAGTACAAAAAAAGCTCCTTCACAACCACCAAATTTATAAGAAGAGCTTCAGCGTAAATCACATGAAAAAGACATTTGTCGACGCGTTTCGAACCAACTAGTGTGGTTCATCATCAGGACAAGTTGAAGAAACAGATCTGGATTAGCAAGTTAAATAGACTGAGAAGAGACTCCAACGGCTACATAACGACTATTTTGACTCTAGGACCACATAACGGCTATTTTTGACTCTAGAACCCAGGCTAAAGTTATATCAATAAATTTAATATTATTATTATTTTTATAAGCAGTTGTCTATAACGCGACTTTTTGAAAGCTTTTCTGGCAGATTTTTCTGGTCAAAATCCGGCAGCAATTCATTGGAATCCCATGTTTGATAGCTAGTTTCTGCACAATCAATGGCTCCTAGGGGTTTTCCAGGGCCCTGAATCCAAATATGCAGTTAAAAAACCATTTTAACTGCTAAAAATCAAGATTTAACCTCATTTCTTCCGCCGGATTCCGTCACCGGAATCTCCAAAAAGTCGCATTATAGACAACTCCCATTGGAAGCACTTGTTTGCATATTGAAGTGACATTTTCGTTGTACATAGCCTTCAACATTTTTAATATTTCATTAAATTTGGGTATTGAATATTTGTATTCTTTATATATTATTACAATTCAGTTTCTAAAGCAGAATAAAGGATAAATAACTTATGAATGAGGTTTTAGTTAAGTATTTTTTTTTTCAGATATTTAAGATATAAATACATAAAAATGGGAAAAAGAGAGGAAAAACTACAAAGTTGTATCCAATTAAAAATAGGAAAAAGAAAAAACAAAAGTTACACAGCTATATTAAACCCAAAAAAAACACATCTATATGCAATTTTTAAATTGCACTTGACCTTAAATATATGAAAGATAGTGAAAATTTTTAGCGACATTTTCTTGTCATTATTAAAATGTTTTTTTTACTATTATTTTATTAGAATTTTATCATACCAAAATTTTAATTTTAATATATATTGATAAGTTAGAAAAGTATTTGGAAAATACAAGTTGTATTACCTCCAAATTCACAAGTATAATCATAAGTTTTTTCTTTTAGTGAACAATATTTTTCTTTGGCAAAAAATCCTTACTGTTTGTTGGCAAGCCAACCATTTCCCCTTATTTGTTGACAAATGATATAAGCCCTCTTTCTTTTCACTTTCTCCATTTCTATTTGAATTGATTTGGATATATAATGTGCAGTTTATTTCATTTTTCTGAAAAAGTACATGATATGTCTTTGATTATTTACTATATTATTCCATTCTTGGTAATGGAGATCCACATCTTCATTACCTTTTGACCCAAAAAAAATATTAACATTTGTCTCCCCATAAAAGAAGTTACGAAAAGCCTATTATGTTATTTTGCATTTCAACATTTGCAAAAATCATTTCAACATTTGCAAAAATATAATGTCGCTACAGATGTGTAACAACCTTAGTCGATATCAAAAGATTTATGTTTTAAATGATTTTAGTTTTTAAATGTTTATCGTTTTATGTCAAATGTATCGTGTTTAAGTTTGATCATTGGCACTTTTAATTAAACAAGGTTTGCATTTGTTTATTAATGTTGAAACATTGCACTTCATGATATTGATATTGACATTAAGTTATATGTTTGTATTAATATTAAATAGGGTTCCTGAGGTGTAAACTCCCGGTTCTTCCGTGAATTCTCTTCTACGGTGAATTCTCTTCGGTGAAAACTCCCGGTTCTTCAATGAATTCTCCTCGTCTTCGGTGAATTCTCTTCGTCTGAGGTTTTTCAGATCTGCGCAGCTCCTGCGGTGTAAACTCCTGGTTCTTCGGTGAATTCTCTTCGGAGAAAACTCCCGGTTTTCTGGTGAATTCTCCTCGTCTTCGGTGAATTCTCTTCGTCTGCGGTTTTTCAGAGCTGCGCAGCTCCTTGCGTCAGCTCCGGCGGTGTTAGATCTCTTCAAATCTGCGATCTGCGCAGCTCCTTGCGATATCTCAGCTCTGCGGTGGTGTTAGATCTCTTCCGATTCACGATCTGCGATTTGAGCTGAGGGTTGTATCTCTTCAGTGTCTGTGGTTTT
>APFE030415078.1:0-13089 GCA_000404065.3 Pinus taeda
ACATACAAGAATATGGAGGAAAACTTGAATAGCTTTATTAAGATGAAAAGTAGCAAGAGGATTACAACCATATGTTCTAACCCAGCATCATCCTCCAGCTAGAAAGCCGTTCTTCACCTCAAGTAAAGCTTAGATCACCTAAGACTATGAATGTACACCAGAAAACCAACAACACTTCTCTATAAGATACAAAATTCCAGCCTCTGGATCTCTGTGATGAGGGATCCATTTATAGATGATTGAAGGGAGGTGAGTCATCTTATGGGGTCTTGATTAGTGTCCTCTCTTTGATAGTTTCTGCTTCCACTTGGAGAATGGTGATCTCTTACTCATCCCTGGTCGAAAACAGAGAGGCAAGTGTCAGAGGGGAAGCTTCTGGAAGATTCCATGATCTTCCACCTCACATTTTGTCCCTACCATTTGTCCATTCCCAACCATCACACCCTACAGAGGAGCCATTCAATATGCATCGCACCTTGTACACTGGGAAGGTGATATGCATCGCACCCTCTGCACTGGGTTTTCAATATGGTCCAGTTTTGACCATTTATGAGCAATTTTTAGTGGAGAACTTCTGGAGATGATGTAATCAACTGACCTTGTTCCTTTAGGTAGTGAAGCAACACTTTTAGGGACTTAGGAGCCCTCAGTTTATGGACATTTATTATTGGGGTTGAAGTGCCTAAAAACGTCTATAACACACCCCCCTTAAGCATGTTTCATCCCCGAAACATAAGAAGAACATAAATAATAAGATCTGCTCAAAATGTTAGTCCATTGGTACCATGCACATGCATCTAGCCATCCCAGATACAGGTGATTACTCGATCTAGTTGGTGCCTCGCTCACTTGAGATGGGAGTTGATCTCGGCAGTTCCTCCGTGTTGATGTGTTATGGTTGGAGCTTCGCACCACTCGATTTGTCTTGCGGGGGTTGTTGTCCTTGTAGCTAATTTGTTGCCATCTTGTTGGTTGTTTTCTTACTGGGTGATGTGGGTGGTGATATGCTGAATTTTTAACCAATGGTGTATATTTATTTAATTCACCACCTAATGGAGCCTGATTAGTATCTGGTACATGTTGTGGTGCCCGTGGGTGTTTCTTATCTTCCAGTGTTACTTCAACCACAGATTCCTCATCTGATGTGTCAGTACTTAGAACATGTTCTGCTTCAACATCCTTGGACTCTACTTGTTTATTGATGGAAATATCCTGTAATGTCATTTTCTTCTTTTTCTACTAGAGCTTCAGGAATTTCTTCTGCACATTAATATTGATGGTACCAACAGATTCCATCCAAGGGTATCCAAAAACAACATCCACATTAGCCACATCTGAAGCATAAAAATCAGAATGCAATACATACTTGTCCATAGAAATCTTCAAATATTTATAAACTTGAACATCCTCATTATCAACCTGTGTGTGCTCCATTTGTTTGGTTGATACTTGCAATCTATTTGCCAAATTAACAATTATAATTTTTTTCTTGGAACTAGGATTTATAGACACAATGATATTCTCCTTCTGAGTACATCCATGAACCTGTAATAAGGATATACCAGTAGAAAATAACTCCATATGTTTCTCATTATCTTGTTTTCCAGCATGAGACCATTTGTATAACGATAATTTTTAAAATTCTTCATCGGGCATGCTTAAACAATTCATTATGTTAAGTGACTCTCACCATGTGGATGCCTCATCTTTAAAATGAGTCACTATGAAACCTTTCCATCCTTTTGGCCATAATGAATTTTGTCTTTCTCAAAATTCTTCAATAATAAGACCCTTATCGTTCCCTAGAAATTTTTTTTTGCTAGAAGCCATGAAGAGGGTTTTGAAAAAAAATCACTGACTTGGTGAAAATTTAAAATGGCCACAGTTCAGTCAATATTGCTCAGAATCCTTATTATGACTTGTTTTCAGAAATGGAAGATCCATTATGCATCTTCCCATGTGATAGAAATCCCGATCTAGGCACTGGAATTTCAGATTTGTGTTGCGACTGTCCCGTGGTCACAAAATTTTCTGAAAAAAGCGTTGATTTTAAATCAGCAATATCTCGCTCATTCAGACTCCAATTCGATTGGATTACTTTTTGAAATTGGGTAATTTTTCAAGAGGATCCTAGATCAACAATTAGTTTCTAAAAAATCCCCAACAAAATGACAAAAATTAACTAGAGATCCATCATCCATGAATTTTAGTCAAAACATTTATGCAACATAGTTGATTTTTAAATTAGCGATATCTCCCTCATTTGCACTCTAACTTTGCCGATTGTTTTTTTTGAAATTGGGAATTTTTTTGCAAAGAATGAAGATCTACAATTTTTGTCTGCAAAATTTTCACCAGAAGTTACAGATCTGATCTGCAAACTTGCCACCCCAAAAATTTCTTGCAAAAAAAAAAAAATATATCTCTCTGCTTACCCAAGAAAGTGCTCTAATACCACTTGTAATAGATTTTACTTGCAAATATATAAAAATATAAATATACCCATAAATAACAAGAGATAAATATATAAACTTCATATCTTTATTAATATCAAAACCCTTAAGGTAGGGAAACACCATACAATCACTCCTTAAGGAAGGAGAACACTCCACAAACCATATGATTGATAATACAATAATCCTTCACATTCTCAATGGGGAGTCTTTAGCCTCTATATATGATTCATACATACAATACCATGGGTCATTACCATGGTTATCTCAATACCATATATCTAATACCATGATTTTACCTTATAATTATGGCCCATCCCATTATTACATTATTCCCTTGGGTACCTCTCTCTGTACCCCATACTATCCCCCTTAGGTATACTACATTCCACCTGACTGTAGACATGGTTGAGCCAAATCTTTATTAAGCTAATCACCCTCGTGCCATATTCCAAGCATGAATGTGGTGTAGAAAATTTGATGGTAGGTTAACCCGATAATGCAATATAAATCAAAGTAGAATACTATAACCTACTTCTACTATCAATTTGTGGAAGCTTAAAGATCGAGCTGAACAGATAACCAAAAGAAGAAGAATCAATGGCACAATACACATGAAAATACTATGGGGAAAGCCTCAGCTAAAAACCCCACAATATTGTATTATCATACATGGTGGAAATACATAGGAATTATACAAAGCCTTAGCTCTCACAGCTAGCCAACTCTTAGTACAATCCTCACAGATGCTCATAGGAAACCTTGGCTTCTCTCCAGCCTTCTTCTCTACCATCCAAGGTCCTATTTCCTTGCGCTATTCCTTGTGGATGATGTTCCTATTACCAAGTGGAAAACCATTCTTCAAAATTGCGCAATCCTCAAGGATGAATCCTTGACTGCATGCATGAGTTTTCTCCATGAGAAAATACATGCAACAGATAGTACATTGTCCTTGAACATTAATCTCAACTGGTTCTTTCTCAAAATAGACATGCATGAGTTTATGATGAGGGAATCTTCAGTTAACTGGAGTAGCACTAGTTGAGTGCATTAATGCATCAACTAACTATTAACCCACTATTAGTTCCTTACACAGTTTGGAACTAATTTAACTGGACTTAACTCAGTAAACTAATTTAACTAATTACAACTCAAATATAGCTCAATCTTATCTCCTTAATTTAAGGGATAAATTTTGCATTTCTTCAGAAAGACTTCTAACTTGTATTTATCGAATTAATTAATTTATAATAAATTAATTAATTATTTCCAAGTAGTTGTTAAGAGTAAAATCGATTTTAATTCACAATTTAATTCAAGGACAAGTTAAATTGGAATATTCTTGTTGCCATATTTCAACACTCCCTCTAAACAGGAAAGGGATTATCTACCACCCCGATCCTGTCTCTATGGAACTTGAATTTACACTTTGACAATGCCTTTGTCAAAATGTCAGCATCTTGCTCCTCTATCGAAATATACTGCAACAACATGATCCTCTTGACCTATGAAAAGCCACGAGCAATAAATATTGCCTTATGCTTCTCCACACTACCATCAATAACTTGCTTTACCTTGTAAAGCCAATGAGAACTCACAATTGACTTGTTCTCCAATATCGGAACCACATCCCAAACATTGTTACGAACTATGGAGTCATACTCCTCCACCATAACATCAACCCAAATCGGCTGTTGCACTGCTTCCTCAAAGGAAGATGTCTCAGTCTCAATACATTCCCTAGCAAAGGCCATGTATCTAGTGTACCTCTCATATGACCTCCTCTGTCTAAGCTGAGAAGATGGTGCTCCCAAATTATCTCTCACATCCTCCAACAATCTGTCAGCTTCTCTTTTGCACTTCCATCTGTCTCTGGAAGACTCTTCTTGAGTGGATGTCTCCACTCGTGGAACCTTTGCATGTGGCTGCTCTGTATTAGTCTGAGGCTCCTCCTCCTTAGGAAGCAACAGTTCCTCCATAGTTTGTAGTTGGAGCTCCCTCTCAAGGGAAACTTCCATGGCCTTCTACTCATCAAACTTGAGATCTCTGCGAACCACTGTCCTCCAATTGGTAGGCAAGTACACTCGATAGTTGTGAGGTGTATCAGTGTACCTCACAAATATCCCCAACTTTTCTGTCGATTCAAGCTTCTTCCATGCATCCTTTGTCACATGGAAATATACTGATGAGCCAAAGATCCTGAAGTGACCCACATCTGGTCTCTTACCGGAGAAAGATTCCTCTGGTGTATTCATCCCAAGTATACAGTGCGGGCTTCTATTCTAGAAATAGACTATTGTGTTGCATGCCTTAGCCCACAAGTGAAGTGGTAGGCCTTGGTCATGCAACATTGCCCCTACAATAGTTCTATTCTTCCTCTCGGCCACCTCATTCTGTTGTGGGTAATGAGGTGTCGTCAACTCTCATTTAATTCCATCCACTACACAGAAGTCCTTAAACTCTTTAGATACATATTCTCCACCGTTGTCACTTCTCAAGGCCTTGATATTCTTCCCTGACTCTTTCTCAACCAAAGATTTGAACTCACAAAACTTTGTGAAATTTTGGTCCTTCTTCTGCATGAAACAAATCCAGCATTTACGAGAATAATCATCAATGAAAATCACATAATACCTTCACTTCACTATGGATTCCGTTGAGAATGGTCCATAAAAATCAGTATGAACTCACTCTAAGATAGCCTCTGCTTGACTGTCTCAATCATGAAAGGAAGACTTGGTGTACTTTCCCAAGGTACAACCTTTGCATGTGTCAAATTGCTCAAGTTTACCTTTGGGAAGTCCTGTAGATATTTGCTACATTATCTTCAAAGCCCCATGATGCAAATGGACCAACCGCCTGTTCCACAACTTGCCAATGTCTTGGCTTTGCACCAATTCTGTTTTCATACTCAATGCTGCACAATAATATACCTCTAGTTTATAGAGATTCTTCACTCAGATCCCTATCCTCTTGGTCTGACCCATGGCTATGTGTCTTAGGAACACCTTTCCTTTACTGAAGACAACATCGTAGCCTTTGTCCTCCAACATCACAATCAATACCAAGTTCTTCTTCAATATAAACACATATATCACATCTATTAAGGTGAGAGGAGCTCCATGCTCCCTCTGAAAAGCAACCGTGCCCACTCCTAAAACACTATACCTTCCATCGTCGCCCATCTCTATGTGCATCTTGAGGTCTTTCTCCTCCAAGGCACTGAATAAATTTTTATCACCAGTCATGTGGAATGAGGCTCCATTGTCAAGATACTAGACACAACCCATCATCGATGACATCATGCATGCAATGAGGGTAAAGTCCATTTTGAACTGAGAGGCTAATGCCTTACCTTTCGTTCCTTCCGAGGATCCCTTCTTGGACTTCTTCGATGGGAAATTAGTCACATAATGTCCAATCTTGTGACAATTAAAGCATCTTACTTTAGACATGTCAATCTTCTTCCCTCCATGAGAATAATTCGATTTGAAATGGGAAGCCTTCCCCTTCCCTTTCCTTGCATTACTTGCTAAGGACAGATTTTCTTCATCATCATTCTTGGATGAAGAACCATCTCGTGTGCTCCTCCTGATCTCGTCCTACATAAGATCTAACCACAATCATCCCCAATCCAATAGTTTCTCTCTTCCATTCACAGAGTCCTGGTAGCTATTCCAACTCTTTGGAAGGCCAAGCAGAGTGAGGCTCACTATATCATCATTTCCAGTAGTTATTCCCACATTGCCAAGCTCATCTCTGCAGGTGGTGAGCTTGTTCAAATATGTGGAAATAGTATTGCCCTTCTCCATATTGATTCTTTGATGCTTATCCTTGAGCGCCAATTTCCTCTGGTCATTACTATTTTGGTAGAGGTCCTTCAATGTCTTCCACATTGAAAATGGAGTATACTTCCCATGGAGACTCGAGACAATATGGCCTCAAACTCCCTCAAGGATGATCTGTCTCGCCTTGGCCACACACTTCTTCCACTCAGTCAACTCTTGTGCATTAGTTAAAGCTGGCTTTAGGATTTCTTGATCAATGAATTCCTTCAAGCCATGGTCTTGTAATACAGCCTCCATTCTGTCTTTCCATGCTATGTAATTTGAGCTACCTTCCAAGGCATACTCAAGTCTCAAGCCATAGAACACCATTGGCCAACCTTGAAGTATGATATGAATTTGATTTTCACCTGCAACCCTAAACTTCAACTTTTGAATTCTCTTCTCAGTATATTGTTCACAGCCCCGATAATGTAATATAATTTGATGGTCTGTTAACCTGATAATGTAATATAAATCAAAGAAGAATACTATAACCTACTTCTACTATCAATTTGTGGAAGCTTAAAGATCAAGCTGAACAATATAACAAAAAGAAGAAGAATCAATGGCACAATACACATGAAAATACTATGGGGAAAGCCTCAGCTAAAAACCCCACAGTATTGTATTATCATACATGGTGAAAATACAGGAATTATACAAAGCCTTAGCTCTCGCATCTAGCCAGCTCTCAGTACAATCCTCACAGATGCTCATAGACAATCTTGGCTTCTCTCCAGCCTTCCTCTCTACCATCCAAGCTCCTATTTCCTTGTGTTGTTCCTTGTAGATGATTTTCCTATTACCAAGTGGAAAACCATTCTTCAAAACTACACAATCCTCAAGGATGAATCCTTGACTGTATGAATGAGTTTTATCCATGAGAAAACACATGTAATTTATAGTACACTATCCTTGAACATTAATCTCAACTGGGTCTTTCTCAAAATAGACATGCACGAGTTTATGATGAGGGAATCTTCAGTTAACTAGAGTAGCACTAGTTGAGTGCATTAATGCATCAACTGACTGTTAACTCACTATTAGTTCCTCAAATAGTTTGGAACTATTTTAACTGGACTTAACTCAGTAAACTGAGTTAACTAATTACAACTCAAATATAACTCAATCTTATCTCCTTGATTTAAGGGATAACTCTTGCATGACATCAGAAAGACGTCTAACTTGAATTTCTCCAACTAATTAATTTAAAATAAATTAATTAAGTATTTGCAAGTAGCTGTTAAGACTAAATTCTATTTTAATTCACAATTTAATTCAAGGACAAATTAAATTGGAATATTCTTGTTGCCATATTTCAACATGCGGGATCTCATAGAACACACCATTCCAAAACCATCTAGGGCTTTTAGAGACTAACCACCTCAACCCATCAAACAATGATTCCACCTCATGGTCGGACATCACAAAACCATCATTAGATTGGTCTCTACCCAAGCCTTCCAAGGCTCCAGAGAGTTTGTTCCAACCAAGGCTTTCAGGACTAGTAACTCAACCCATAGTTGTCACTAGGATTCAAGAGTGTTTGTCCAACCAAGGCTTCCAGGACTAGTAATTCAACCCACCAAGGTCTTCCAGAGCATTTGTCCAACCAAGGCTTCCAGAGTGTTTGTCCAACCAGGACTTCCAGGAACTAGTAACTTAGCCCAAGCTAAGGAAACATGAGAACGAGCTAGAAAAACAAAGAAATGAACCCACAACACCATGTCTATCCAAGAAATGGCAAGGCTAGGAAAATCCATTGTCAATCTAGGAAATTCTCCATGCTAGTGTTAGATCATGACCAAGAATCCACATGCATGTGCCATGCATGCCAAAACTAGTGAGGAAAACATATTTGCAACTCGGTATTTGCAAGAAAAACCCATTTTAGTTGTTGATCTCGATGCCACCTTGCGCTTTCCTTCTCTTCCTTTGTCTTATTGCTCTAAAACTCCAAGTATGCCACACTCTCCAAGATTTCTCCAATAAAACTTAAGTATCCAAGAGTATGAGAGAGAGAGCTCCGAAAATGAATTGACCAAGCTTAGACTGATGAATCCTACCCACTAATCACCATAAACTTTTTTTTATCAATGAGGCCTCTATTTTCTTCATTTTCCAATATTTTCCTTCAATTTACTCCTCACATGCAACCTATGACCTTTCACCTTTATTTTCTCCTAATTTCCTTTATTTTCATAAATAATATTCCAATTAATGCTTCATGCCTTTCCAAATCCTTTTCCATTGCCTTTGCCAGTTTACTTAGCCATAATAACAAAAATGAATACCCACTATGATGTTTTTCCCACCATTCATCTTGGAATACATGTCCCATCAACCTTGGCCTTATATTTTTTTTACATGAATTTTTAACCAATGTTGTTACATAAGGTCTAGAAATCACTAACATAAACCAGATTGGTGTCTTCCCAAGCTTTCCAGGGTTCTAGGAACTAGTAAATCAACCCACAACCTCTAGGGAACCCAAGTTGTTACAGGGATCCATATATCTCCCATCTCAAACCATAGCCTCAAGGGAACCCAATTTGTTCGAGGGATCTAGGGAATTTGTCCCAACCCATAGGCATAGGAATTGTAAGATCCAAATAGAAAACCAAATGGGGAACCCAATAAACCATGGATATCCAAGAAATGGAAAGGAAAACATGAAACCACTATCTCACCAGGCGAATATCCATGCCATTGAAAATAAATGACCAAGGAGCCACATGCATATACCATGCATCCAAAAACCAGTAAGGAGATCACACATGAAACTTGTTACTTGCAAAGTATCGCTGCTATAGTTGTTGATCTAATATTCTCTTCCATTACCCACCAATTCCTTGCCTGTCCTTTTCCAAATCCAAGTGAATTTTAGAGTGCTCCAAGAATGCTCAAAGTGTTCAAGAGTGTATAAGAGAATGAACAAGAGCTCGATGCCAAACTGTCAAAAAGATGAATTGAAAGTTGTGAACCATTTATTTGATGCCTTTTTATCATTGGTGTCTTTTTTCTTCATTTTCCTTCATTTTCCTCTAATTTCCCTTGCATGAAAATGTATGTCTCTTCACCTTCCTTTTCTCTTATTTTACTTTATTTTCATAATTAATGCAATTATTTCCTCTTTTCCTTTTACCAATGCCTTTTTCAATTTCCATAGCATTAATAAACCACAAGTGATGCCCACTATATTTTTTTCCCTCCTTTCAGCTTGGAGTACATGTCCCATTACCTCGGTCTATTTTATTTACATGAAAAATAAACTAGGGGTTGTTACAGATCCCTCCCCTTTGGGGTAACACCATCCTCGATGTTCTATGACACTTATAACAAAAAAGAGCATGCTACCCATGGATCTTTATAACATAAATCGATGTATAATTTACATCTTACCAAACTGTTGTAACCATGAACACCATATTGCTTATTGAAGCTTTATAACTCAACTCGATATAGTATTGACAACACACTACTTATTGGAGCTTTATAACACAACTCCTCTCAATATCTACAATACACATATGCATATATAAATATATAACAAAAACATTTGCTCAAACAACAAATAAGGAAGGATACAAAGCCCACATATGATCAACCATCTCCCATGTAGCTTCATCAGGTCCAAAGTGCTTCCACTACACTTTAACTTGCTCTATTGCTCAATTCTAGAGCATGAGTTATTTCCACTGCAAAATGCACTACGATTTTGGATGGAACTCTCCCTTTGGTTCCAGTTGCAATACAAACCAATCAATCACATGATTGACATCCTAAACATATCTCTTAAAGCAATGAAACATGGAAAACATCATGGATTTTTAATGTTAGTGGCAGTGTAAGTCTATAGGCCACTGGTATGATCCTCTCAAGGATCTCAAAAGGCCCAGAATATCGAGGTGTCAACTTAGCACATGATCCAATCCTCAAGGATCTTATCTTGGGCTCAATGTGAAAATAGACATGCTCCCCAACCTAAAAATCCTTGAATTCTATATGACAATCCACATAACCATTCTACTTGTCCATCTACCTGCAGATGATAAGTTATATTGTAACCTAACCTTTTCCCTAAGCCTACAAACAACTCCTTCCAAAACTTGGAAGTGAACTTGGAATCTCTATCTAATATGGTCTTCTTGGGAACACCATGCAATCTCACTATCTCCTTGATGAAGATCCAAGCTACTTCACTGGCTAAATGAGTAGATTTCACTGCAATGAACTAAGCTACCTTTCTCAGCCTATCAACCACAACCATAATGGAATCATGTTGTCTCGATGTCCTTGGAAAACCTGTAATGAATTCCATGGAAATGACCTCCAATTTCCATTCTGGAATCAAAATCGGCTGCAAGAAACCAGTTGGGTGATTGCATTCAACTTTCACCTACTGACAATCCAAACACTTTGTAATGAACCCAACCACCTCCTTCTTTAGATTCAACAGATAGTAGAACTTTTTAATAATTGTGAAAGTATTTTGATATCCTAGGTGACCTGAATATGGCTTGACATGAAACTCCCTCAAGATAATCTTCTTCAACTCACTACTATCTGGCAAATAGATCTCGTTCCCAAATATCACCAAGCCATTTTCCATGAGGTGATACTCATTTCTATCAACTTCACCTTGCTACTGCAACATGTGCTTCAACTGTTGGTACCTCTCATCATGTTTTCCTACATGTAATGTCTACTCCTATAAACTTATCCCATATGAACTCACAGCTGAAATGTGATTCACCTACACTCTCCTACTGAGAGCATATGCAACTCTATTCTCCTTTCCATAGATGTTTCTTCTCTCAAAGTCAAACTTGTTGAGAATATCTAACCATCTAGCTTGCCTAACATTAATATTGGTTTGGTTGAACAAGTACCTCAACCCACTACTTTCCTCATTCAACTTCCTTGACTCATAGCATACGACTTTCCCTTCCTACATTAGGACTCCACCAAGTCCTTCCTTGTAAGAATATGTACATACCACAAAATCCTTATCTATATCTAAAATCTTCCAGACTAGAGCATTTGTAAGAAAATGCTTCAACTTATCAAAACTAGTTGTACACTCTTCAATCCATTCAAACTTCTTTCCTTTCCTCCATAAAGATGTAATAGGATAGTCAATCCTTGAGAATTTCCTGATGAACTACCTATAATAACCTGCAAGTCCCATGAATGATCTGACCTCATCCACATTTCTAGGAGTTGACCACTCCATGATAAATATAATATTTTCCAAATCCACTACTATCCCTTCCTTGGAAACAACATGTTTGAAGTAGTGACTTTGACACTGAAAGAAACTGCGCTTGCTAATCTTGGCGTACAACTGATGATCTCTCAAAAATCTCAACATTGTTGCCAAGTGCTATGCATGTTATTCCTCATTCTTGGAGTATATGAATATATCATCAATAAACACTATCATAAACATATCCATATAAGGATGAAAAGCGATGTTCATCAAACAAATAAAGGTGGATGGAGCATTGGTAAAACCAAAAGGAACCACCACAAACTCATAATGTCCATACCTTTTACAAAATGTAGCCTTGTATATATCTTCTTCTTTGATGCACACCTGATAATATCCTAATCTCATATCAACCTTTGAGAACACAACTACTCCCTTCAATTGATCAAAGAAATCATCAATCTGTGGCAATGAATACCTTTTCTTGATCATCACCTTGTTCAACTACCTGTAATCAATCCACAACCTGAGAGTATAATCATTTTTCCTTATAAACAACACTGGTGCACCCCAAGGGGTTACATTTGGACTTGTGTATCCATTATCAAAAGTTTCCTTACGCTGCAACTTCAACTCCACCAACTCTAGAGTGTTCATCCTATATGGTGCCTTAGATGTTGGTGCTTCTTCCAACATTAAATCAATAGAAAATTACATCTCTCTTTGAGGAGGAAACTATGTGATCTCTGTAGGAAACACATCCTAAAACTACTTCAAATAAGGATACCTCTTTAAGGCTTCATAATTATCAACATCCTTCCCTTTATCACTAGAAATATGCATTGAAAAAAATAAGCATCCTTTCCTGCAGCTACGCTTAGCTTGAATAGCTATAACCATACTCATTGATGTAAGATTATTCTTTCCTTGAAAATTTGTCCTTTCCGCATCATGATATAAGAAATCAATAGCCTTATCATAGAAGTATACCTTCTTTATGTGAATGAACAACCAATCCATGCCCAAAAACATATTATATGGACCTAAAGGAAGTACATTTAGATGTGCTGATGTAGGCATACCATTCAACTCAAATGAAAAAGATCTCACCCAATGATGAACTCTTCTCTTAGACCCTATATCCAAATACACCATGAAAGATTTTGCATGCAATTTTTTTTCAAGAAACGCTTATCTGTCTGGTAAGGAATAATATGAATATAATTAGATCCAGGATCAATCAAAATAGAAACAACTTGATCATGAAGCTTACCTTCCATCTCAATAATGGGTTCTTGATGATCAACCTTCCTGCTATCCATCGCTATATAAATCCGACAAATATTCTAGCCAACATCTCCAACTATATGTGCCTTTTGAGCATAGTAAATATGAGGCCTGCCACCCTGGTGTGGTGGGAACTCACTCCCATGATGCTCTCCACCACAAGTCCAACACCTTAAAGGATTTCTATCGTTGCCCTTACTTTTCTCCTTAGGATGAGACCCATGTCCTTTCTCAAGTACATTAATCTTCTTATAATGCACTACATTCTCCTAGTCACCTACATCTTGAAGTCTTCCTCACTTCTTAACCC
>APFE030415079.1:8924-22918 GCA_000404065.3 Pinus taeda
GAAGTGATCTTCGTCGAAGGTGGGCCATAATGTTTCCCACATCATCGACACGAGACAGGAAGAGACAATGTTGTGAATTAAGATTATATGAACTATCAAACAGAGGTTGTTTCTTTCAGAGGTCAACTTCTCTTGAACATATCGGCGGCACAACAGTGGAGTTGGCAGTATTTGACATCGATGGATCAGAGGTCATGATGACGAGGCAACGAGCAGATGAGAGGTCAAATAGGATTACCCAAACCCACGGAGGTAAGTGAAAAATGAGATGAGATATCCCCACCCCGACACAAAAGCAGAGAAGTGCCATGTTCAAGAGCGACATACTGCCGACACGACAATAATTATGGTTCCCAAAATTTTCTTTTTTTCCCCCACCATTTTTGGTGAGTACCCCAATTATTTTTAACAAGCTTTATGGGGATAGCATATGCTTGTGGTGTGTCATTTCGACAAGATCCGATGTCATCAGGTTTTAACGAGTCTGACAAAGGAAGAACTCGACGTCTTTTCATGTTTAGAGAGTTTGAAAAGACAGCAAAAAAGGAAACTCCAGGGGTGTCCTTTTTCGTAAAGTTGTGTCTCTCGGGCCCGAAAAAGTATAAAATAATGCCCGAAAGAACCGCTCGACCATTACGATCGAGGAGTACTTTTCATAAATAGTGATTTCGACCTGAAAAAGTAGAAAAGCGATCAAAACCATGTCGTTTCATAACCATTAACGAGTTTGAAACAACAAAACCCGGTAATCTTTTATGTTTTAACGGTCGAAAAAAGAACTTAAAACGACCGCCCCTTAGTAACGTTTAACGAGCCAAGAGGAATAACTCAGCAATCTTTTCCTCTTTAAAAGGTCAGGAAAAGAGCTGAAAGCAGACAATAAAGTAACCTTTTTTCATGTTTTACCGAGCTTGAAAAAGTTGAAAAAAAGCTCGTTTGATTGCGTTGAGTTGCACCAACCCATGTCATCATACAAAAACAGCGTAAAACCCACTTCGACATGAAAATATCCCAAAAATACTCAAAAATATCATTTCTAATGTATTTTTAGGTCAAAAAATGCTATAAATAGTAAAATGGTAAAAAACAAACTTACTTTTCACTTTTTACCTTGTGAGTTCACTATTGGAGGGTTTTTGGTGCAAATTTCAACTGCTGATTGCGATCAATCCAGGAGATCATTCGAGCCGCCGTCTAGAACAGGTAAGAGGCCTCATCCTTAGCTCTGTTTTCATTCCATTTTTTAAGATTTTTATCCATAATTCAGCTCCCTGCAAGGGGATTTGCAAATTCATAGGGTTGCGCCATTGGCGCGGGTTTCTTGCATGGGACCGTGCCAATGGTGATTTTTCCCTAAAGGGGTCGCGCCATTGGCGCGACTGTTTTAGGAACAGTCGCGCCAACCGTGTGATCTCATTTTGCCACACATTTGACCGTTGAATTTGCAAATTATTTCCAATTTAGGTTTCATCAATGATCTAATAATTGAAATTTTACCTTTGGCTGCAGAGTTTTGTCAAAAATGGTTCTAGAATGGAAAGAACGAGAGCATAATAACGTGGATGCCATGGCATTGGAGGATGATGACTGTCTAAATGCTCTGAGAGACTGTGGCTTGAAGAAATTCTTCCACACCTCGTACCTACGTGCACAACCTGAGCTACTGCGCTTCATAGTGGATGCTTGGGATACAGAGGATCAGGTATTTCACCTGAAAGACCAGGCATTGGAGTTGGATGTTTCCGATGTCTACTTCATCACTGGGTTATCGTGGCGAGGTGCACGGCCTATCTTGATTGGTAGTCGGCCTTCTGGAGAGAAGATAGAGGAGGTGATGGAACGAGTGTGTCCTGGGGCACGGTTTGGAGCAAACAGCAGGAAGGTAGATATCAACACGGTGCCCAACCTGGTACTACGAGTTATTTTATTCACCATTACCCAGACAGCTGGGATATAGGCGCCCCATGAGGCCAGCAAAAATCATTTGCTGCTGGCCACTGAGTGTCTCCAGCCTACGCTATTTGATTGGGCCACGACGGTGACAACCAACATTAAACGACAGCTTACCAAGTGTAAGCGTGATGGAAACAAACAGTTTGGATATGGATCGATCGTGGTGACTTTTTTCCTGGAGCGACTGTCGATCTTCCGAGTAAAGGGGGGAATAGTGGTAGACCTAGTGTTGCGGGAACCGAGGTTGCATCGATGGGCAGAACTCATACCCAGAGGAGGAGGGGGCCAACAGATGTCCTGGAAGCCCGAGTTCTTCATCTACCTCCGTCACCAGATGATTGTCATTGAGGACTGGCCCTATGCGGGCATGGATTTCACTAGAGATCCCGATCTCCCTCTACCTTCCGTAGAGGACTGGGATGAGGAGCTGGGTAAGAACTCTTTTTTTTTTAACGTTTTTATGTATTTAAGTTTTTTTTGTTAATACATGCATATCTCTTACAGCGTCTATATATGTATACAGATGTTGGTGCAGAGCGACCAGCTGACTTGCCTCATAACGTGCAGACAGCACAACCTGCAGTGGACCCTCAGGTAGAGGGTGAGGAAGATTTAGTACAGAACCTTGAGGTACTTACTCGAGGTATTCCAGATTACGGCAGATTGGCGGACGTGCCTAGAGCGTACTAGAGGCACACGGTGGGAGTATCTACTCATGTCCATCGTCTCTTGAGACGTTTGGTGCGAGCGGTGACATGCTATCATGAGCATCACTGTGATTAGACGCCTAGGTTTCTTTTTGCATATTTTTGAGGAACACGCTGTCAGCAGCTGTATGGGCTTTGGACATGTATTGTTTTTTTTTGGATTATGTAACGCGCGGGGTGCGAACATTTTGACTCACACATATATATATATACATATGTTTATGGTTTATTATTGTGTTTTCATGTGCTTGCTTGTATAATGTTTTATTTACAAATTTCGCAAATGTCTATCTAATACATGATTGGCCAATGCATAAGATAATGTGTTTAATTGTCGTGGAATATGCTAATATGTAATGAACTCAAAATTCCTCTCTAACAATCTTACACGTAAATACAACCTTAGAATATGATGGTCTCTGACGAAATAACGCCTATTGAGCTGGAGGACGACAAGTTGAGAATCCAGGTTTACCACCAACGCTCGAATGCCAAGATTAATTGCTTTAGTGAGGAGTTCAATTACGGCACAATATTCGGCGACATTATTCATGGTACGACCCAAACAGACAGCTTGAAGATCTATCAGCTCACCATGAGGATCATAGATCACCCATGCCGCAGAGGACAAGTTACGAGTACTGCAATAGGCACCATCAGCGAAACCAATATAAGGCGTATTAGACATCTGCACAAGAAGCGAAGACACAATAAGCGACAATCAAGCCTATTATTATTTTGACACACATACACAACACACTTGCTAGAGTACATGTATATACAAAATGAAGTGTACTAGCATCACACATAGTACTTTTTCAAATACAGCCCGTTTCGGGGCTGTGCGAGAGGGTTCCCTTCATAATCAATTAACTCATAGGCCCCTTTTTGCAAAAATTTCTTGACAATGTAAGGGCCTAGCCACATAGATTCGAGCTTTCCTGGTCCTAGCTTATCGTTTGCCTGATCGTATAGCAGAACTAAGTCTCCCTCGTTAAAAGAACGTGGATGTACAGTCTGGTCAAAACGAGATTTGACTCGCTTCTTCTGTGTTTCGATGGCCAAATTGGCTAGGCGACGAGTCTCATCTAGCCGTTCCAGATAAAGGAGACGTTCTTCTAATGGGGTGGTGTTGGGAAGTAGCTCGACAGCTAATTTTAACGAAGGGATTTCACACTCGATTGGAAGGGTAGCCTCTAGTCCATAGACTAGTTGAAATGGAGTGAAACCAGTGGCATCCTTCACGGAGGTTTGGTAAGCCCACAAAGCAGGGAACAACATCAAATGCCAGTTAGACTTGTGCATGCCAACGGTACGCTGAAGCATTGTAACCAAAATCTTATTGATCGCTTCAACTTGGCCATTGGACTGAGGGTAGTACGGAGTAGAATTATCGTGCTTTAAGCCTAGCTGGGTTGTTATTTCCGTCATCATATGATTTTGGAAATTCTTTCTGTGATTAGTGACGATGGCTTGGGGGACGCCGAATCGCGAAATAACGTGGTTGAATAAAAATTGCGCCGCTGTGTGACTGTCTTCAGCCAGTGTAGGCATCGCCTTGGGCCATTTAGTAAAGTAATCGACGGCAATGATGATAAAGCCATGCCCCCCGGCTGAGCGAGGGTTACAGGTCACTTAATCAATGCCCCATTTTGCAAAAGGGCTGATGGTAACAACAGGGTGTAAAGGAGCAGGGGGGGCTCGCATCTTCCGCTGGAATATCTGGCACTCATGACAGGAACAGACCGCAAGAATGCAATCTTTAAAGATAGAGGGCCAAAAGTAACCAGCACGGAGGATTTTTTGGGCAGTTGCATATCTGGACATGTGACCACCACAAGAACCTGAGTGGCAGTCATTCAAGACTTGCTCAGCTTCCTCGTGAGTAAGACAACAGCGGAGAACAGAGTCAGTGCCGAGGTGATATAAGGTATCCCCAATGATACGATATGGTTGAGATTGATGACGAATCCTTCACCAAGTGTCTTTAGAAGTGCCCAGACGAAAGGAGGATGTTTGCAAATATACAAGGATGTCACCGTACTAGGGGTCGAGGGTGCTGATGAGAAACAAAGTCTCATCTGGAATTTGATCTTCGGTATGAGAGGGCGAAGAAGAAGATGGCAAAGAGCAAATTAACTCAGCAAAATGGAGTGATTTCTTTGACTTGGTGGTAGTGAATTCCAAGTCAAACTCTTGGAGGATGACAATCCACTTTGAGTACTTGCCCCCAAGCAACTAGCGTGACAAGATATACGTCATGGGGTTGCAATCGGAAATCACTGTAGTAGTGCGCAGCAGAATATAGTGACGGAAACATTGGACAGTACAAACGACGGCTAACGCCAACTTCTCGACATGTGCATATCGAGTTTCTGCATCTAAAAGGTTCCTATTGAGATAATAGATAACATGCTCAGTGTCATCATCGTCGATTTGAACAAGAACCATGCCGATAGTGGTATCGGTGGCATCTAAATACAGGGTGTAGTCACGATGATAGTTTGGAGGGCGAAGCAATGGAGCAGAAACAAGGAGACCCTTGAGTCACTCAAAAGATTCTTGAGCCATGGTATCCCAATGAAAAGGGACATTCTTTTTAAGTAATCGTGTAAAACCTTTAGCCACCTCGGCATAGTTTGGAATGAAACGACGTAAAAAATTCGCCTTACCTTGCAAGCTCTGCAATTGTTGTAAGGTAGCAGGGGGAGGGAGATTGACTATGGCTTCAAATTTGAGGGGATCCAGTTGGATGCCCTCGTGGGAGACGACAAATCCGAGAAGTCGACCCGATTCTACGCAGAAGACACACTTGTGAGGATTAAGCCTGATTCGGTAGTGTCGACAGCGAAGAAATATCTCGCAAAGGTGAGTAGGATGGTCCTGACGCTTGGCTGAATGAGCCGGAAGATCATCCAGGTATGGCTATACAATTTTTCATATGTCATGAAAAGCGTAAGACATTGCACGTTGGAAGGTAGCGCCGGCATTTTTGAGACCGAAAGGGAGTTTCTTATAGGCAAAAGTACCCCATGGACAGATGAAAACAGTCTTGTGTTGATCAGTGGGAGCAATATTGATCTGGTTGTAACCAGAAAAACCGTCCATAAAAGAATACATCTCACTTCCCGCACATTCATCAATAATCTGATCAATGAATGGTGTGGGGAAATTATCTTTAGGATAGGCCCGATTAATATCACGATAATCGACACAAACGCGGATAGTTCCCTGTTTCTTAGCGACAGGTACAATATTAGAAACCCAATCTGTGAGTGGGATAGGATAAATAAAACCGACTTTAAGAAGCTTCTCTACTTCGGCCTTGATCGCTGCAGCCTTTCGGGGGTGTACTGGACGTAAATGTTGACGAACAGGCTTAGCACCTGGGTACGTGATGATTTCATGCACCACTATGTTGGGATCAATGCTGGGCATTTCTTCATAGGACCAAGCAAAAACATCACGAAATTCGCGAAAAAGGTTCGAATAAAGTTGGATCTCCTCTGGAGTACAATTTACTCCAATGTGAATGTGTTCGACGATCCCTGGTTTAATAGAGATGTCGATGGGCTGGGTTTGCGTAATATTTTCCATATTACCTTCAGAAGAGGTTTGATAAACGTGAACAGGAGACTGAAGGAATCGAAATGGGAAATAAGGAGCAAACCATTGAATATAAGTTGGCATATCCTGAGGGACAGAGAGTAACGAGGAACGATGGTGGGTATCGTGCCAAGGAGGTTCCTCGAGAGACATAGTCTCAATAATAGCTTCGTCAGAAGAAAATGTTTCTTTTAAAGGATCCAAAGAAGTTTGATCTGAAAGCCCTAAGGATGGAGCGAACATGTGGAAAATCTTGCTCGAAAAAGCAAGTTCAGAAGAAGGAGCCGATGCAGCTACGATTTCGACATAGTTGAGTTTGGCAGGACTCAACGGCATCTGGTCGCCCCAAGAATCTACTTGGTCGATGGGAGGAATGATCCATGGATCAAGACAAGTAGAAATCATATTGACAGAAGCAACATTCGGAGGCAGGGCTGGAAAAACACCCATAAGGGCGGGATCTTTGAAAAGCCCATGACCTAGACTCTCAATTGATTTGGAGGTATGCTCCACAAAAGGGATAGTTCCTTCCGAAGAGGAAGCGAAAAATGACAGCTGGTCGACCATAATAATCTTCCCTTTGTGAGGGAAACGAATGATACGAAAGAAAGATGAAGTGACAACTTGCATTGCATAGATCCAGCTGCGTCCGAGAAGGAGGT
This sequence comes from Pinus taeda, assembly GCA_000404065.3. Lineage (NCBI taxonomy): Eukaryota > Viridiplantae > Streptophyta > Pinopsida > Pinales > Pinaceae > Pinus > Pinus taeda. The sequence continues at coordinate 15,853 of APFE030415079.1, forward strand.
TGTAGGTTAGAGTAGCATCAATGACTTCAACTTCCATCTCGACCATTTTCCCTTCCAAAGAAATAGGTAAACGTGGGAGTATACCATAAGGACGGGATGCTCTTCCATCAAAAGCTTCCAAGGTGGTGGGAGACTGACTCAACGTTGGAGATCCAATAGCTTTCCAACAGGCAACAGACATGATGCAAGTTGAAGCACCTTCATCAATGACTGTACGATGGATAGTTTTCTTATCGATAATGACCTGTATAAGGAATGCAATTTGGGGAGGCAGTCTTTGTGTATGGCGGTCTAAGTCAAACGTAATTAAATCCGAGTCAGCCGGGTCTATGCCGTCGATAGCAGATAGAAAGGACTTCCTCTCATAGGGGCAGCTCTGGAGAACTTCTAAAGTGAACATAGCCGATGGAGTCTAGGCTAAATCCTCAACGATATTGTAGTGCTGAGCAACACGGGCATTTGGGTTGTAAGAAGATTTTCGCAGTACTCCTTTTGGAGGGGGTCGAAGAGGTGTTTCAGTACTAGTTCTCTCGATATGGAGAGGGTTTGAACTGAACGGAGGGGCACTGGGGGGAACCTCAGGCTCCTTCCCAGCAGATGGATAATCCTTTGTTCGAGTACTGATATTAACAGGTATTGTTCCCGCCATGAACACTTGGGAACCGAAGGAAGAGGGAGGTTGAGAGGGGTCAGCGACCATTTGAGTTTGCTGTGAGGGAAAGGGTTCTTTAAGCACCCCAGGGACCCCAGGAGCGCCTTTCAACAAACGACTAACTTCAGACCACCGAGGGCAATCTTTGGTATAGTGATCCTCATCATAGATAAGACAAGGATACTTGGGTTTGCGTTTGGCACTCTCCTCAGATGGAGGTTTAGGCGGTTCCTGTTTAGGTTGTTCCGACTTATTTTTCGCTTTCCCTTTCTTTTTTGCTTTCGAGGCTTTGTCTGTCATGGTGGACTGAACGGCATTAACCTCGGAAGTAGGTTTAAAAGTAGGTATAACCTGAGAAGTGGTTTCAATTGGATAATTTGACTTCTGCTTCCCAAGATGCGCGTAATTTTTCTTAGAGGATCAACTAACAGATCCAATAATGCCGTCAATAGTAGGTGTTGGTGGGGCTTTGGATGTTCCTGGTCTAGGGGTATCAGGCAAATAATCATACAATGTACCTGACTGAGAATAAACCAAGTCGAGGTATTGATCACGTGCAATAGCTTGCTCTTTAGTAACACACGCTCCCATCACGATGTCCCGAGCTATTGGAGGAACGAATGAAGTCGTGAACCAATCCATAAGCAGCTGGTCGGGAATCCAAAATTTAATCATACGTCTATGCCGTCTCCATTCATGGATGTGATCAGAGATGTGCGTAGCGGTTGTTTGTCATAAGGATGTGAGGAGGTGCGTGCCCGTTTCATAACGAATGGGCAACTGAAAATGAGTGAGGAATGCCATAGCCAACGAGTTGAAATCCTGAAAGGATCCGCAATTGAGCTCAATATACCACTTAGCAGCAGAGCCAGTGAGAGTCCTTTGAAAAAGGCGAAGCTGAATTGAATCATCAAGCCATGAATTAGATGAACACCATAGATGATAGGTCATGACATGAGCTTGTGGATCTTCATTAGCTTTACCATCGAATTTTGGACAGTCACCAGGAATTTTGGTGGGAACCGAAGGCCAATAAGGATTATGAAGAATAGGATCATTAGTCAATTTGGATACATCCGGTAATTCTAAAGTCGCTAAGAACGGTAACTAAGGATTGAAAGACGTCTGGGGCTGCTGGTAGGATGAAGCACCCGAGTTCCAACCAGGTGGTGGTTGCCCCCATGGGCTTTGCCCTGACGGATTTGGCACCATGGTGTGCTGACCGTAGGGATTTGTGTTTTGCCCCCCAGTGTATGGATTACCAAACAATGCTGCAGAAGTAGCATATGGTTGTTGATAATTTTGGTAAGGGGCAAACAAAGGTTGCCCTTGAGGTTGTTGATAACCGTAGTGTGGTGGGACTCCAGATTGAGTTTGAGACCCAGGCTGAGTTTGATAAAATGTTTGAGATTGAACTCCAGCCTGCATTTGAGAACCAGATGGATTTTGGGATCCTACTTGGGTCCAAGTTCCAGGTTGAGCAACGCAAGTAGACGGATAACCTTGGGCTATCTGAGCAGAAGGATAACCTTGCTGGTACTGAGGTTGGCCTACCTGCTGATACTGAGGTTGACCTACCTGCTGATACTGAGGTTGGCCTACCTGCTGATACTGAGGTTGACCTCCCTGCTGATACTGAGGTTGCTGTTGTGCAACAGAAGGTTGTCCTATCATACCAGATGGGAGAGTGGAATGGGCAAGTGATTGGCCCAACTATGTTTGAGGCTGACCAGTTTGTCCAGAAGATTGAGTATACTGGATAGTCGCCTGACTAATTGGTTGGGCAGCTTGGCCAGAAACTTGGGTATACTGGATGTTAGGTTGATTTGGGTTAACAAATGATTGACCGGTTTGTCCAGTATGAGAACCTTGCTGGATACCAGGTTGAGCTTGCTGAGTGGAAGGTTGGCCTGGATTACCAGTAGGTTGTGTATGAGAGGCGAAAAAGGGACCACTAGAGGCAAAAGGGTTTCCTTGGAAGGATTTCCCTTGTAGGTTTTGCTAATGTGGTTGTTCGGGTTGTGCATACGACGCTTGACCATCGTGATAAGAGGTTGAACCCTAGTTTATGGACAACAGAACTGAAATATTTCCCACTGACAGCTGACCTGTCCTAGTCCCAGGAGGTGGTAGATACTAATCATACTAATCATACTAGTCCAAGTGAGACATTCGATGTAGGATCAAAACCTAGGAAGAAAGAGGTCGAAGGTCGACTAAAAGGAGGGGTCGAAGAAGCCACAGATACTGTTGGAGGGGTTATCACTGAGGTAACAGTTGTACCGCGAGGTGGTGGAGTCGAAGGCTCCGTATTCGAGAAGACGGGTGGTGGCCAAATAGAAGTTGGAAAAGGAGATGATAGAAAATCACGCAATGCTCTATAACCAAGAGGTAGTCCCCCGATAGTAGCAGTTCTACTAACATGTGTAGATTCCATTGTGCTGGGAATCTCATCCCCTAGCACGCCGAATTTTTCAGTCGTAGTAAGGGATGGGTTTTCCATATCAGAAGGAAATGGTTTCCGAGGAGAAGTGTATTCCCAAAAAGGGATACCATTTTGAGAAGGCTCCCAAATAGGGTTCATATAAAACTGGTAATCCTCGTCGCCTGGAGCACGAGAGCTAAGCGGTTGTATACTTGGAACAATAGGAAGAATTTGACTCACAACCAGGATCTCGGAAGACGAGATTGGTAATTCTACCAGGATGAAACTTCACAAAATCCTAGGGAATCTAATGAAACCAGACCCTACTCAGACTAACTCAAACAAAATTTAACCGGGTTATATATGATCGTGGCCAAATAAGTTTTAAGACACTGAAATTGACCTTTTCATTTTTTAAGAGTCGAGAAAAGGATGAAAATATGACTCTAGTCTCCTTCGAATATTTAATGAGCATGAAGTGACAAGACGCTCACTTACACCTTTTCTTTTAGGGAGTCCGAAAAGGATCAAAAGTGACTACTCTGAACATAGGTAACAGTTGCCAAACAATCCTAAAAATGCTTAATACATACAACCCTGGCAATTCAGATAAAGGACTTCCCGACCTGCATCAATCTTCCACCCCCCGAATGCTATGTTCAGTGCAATTAGCGGCTTGTAAAGGCGGCAACTCGGCTTCCTATGATAAAAGGTTGGCAAGCCTATACGGGGTCCCCAATATATACCGACGGTACATGGGAGCACAATCCGTACTGGCACCTATCATTTCATCACCATCGAGAATCACCCCAACACCACTCAACGGTAAGCTACAGGGTTAAAGACACCGGAACACATCTCCTAACCTAGACCTCTAAGAATAGTGCGTTATTTCCAATGCGTTGTTAGGTTCATTCAGTTTCATTTTACATTTATCTTCAAATTATGTTCATGTTTTTTGTCCTAACCGTATTTGATCTCTCGAAATTCCTAAATGCAAACTATATGCCAAAATTATATCATTTCATTCAATGAACTCTATCTACAGGAGAGTTGAGATCTTTACACAAACAAAATGATCAACAAAGATCCTAATGCAGCTAATAACAAGAAATGAATTTTTTTTTCTTTTTCCTTTTAAAAGCAACAAATAACAAGAAATGCTAATTAATAAATTGCAAAAGATCTTTTGTTTTTTCTTTCTTTTAGGATAGCATGATGCACTCAACAAATCTCAAGAGATATTCACAAATATAAGAAAACACAATTCACTCAAAGGAATATAGAACCAATTCTGAAACGTCAAAATGACCTATCAAAGCAAGGAAAACACAAAGACTTTCAATGAACCATGTGATCTAAGTTCAGATGAAGTCAAGCAAAAATAAACAAGCTAAAAGTGAATTACTTGCAGCATAGAATGCCAAACTTTCACAACCACCAGATGAGTGCAGAAAACAACCAAAAAGTTGACTGGATCATCAAACCATAATTTCCCACAGAAGGCTCGACATGCAAAGCCACTAGGGCTAAGATATAAAATCGATAGAAATAAGCAAACAACTGAAGGACAAAAAAATAATAACCAGTCACATAAAGGTCCAACACACTTCCAGAAGTTGTAAAAGATATAGCAAGATACAAATCCAAGCTCAGAAGACTGGCAAACAAGCTAACTGAAAAAGTTAACAAGTCTAGCACGACTGTTAGTCTGCAACTCACGCTATAAAGGGATTGGCGCAAGTTGTCAGTTAGCAACAAGCGCCAACTGGCGCGACTGTCAGAGGAAAAACCGCACTAATAAAGTTTGCCAAGTAAAAAAACAAAACAGGTAGTCCAAAGCTTGGTTTACAGTATCTAGGAAGGCCAGGAAGCAAGAAACAACAAGAAATTTAACCTAGAAAGCTATCCAAGCAAGCAAACAAGAGAAAAAATAACATGCAAGACAAACTTGAAATTGTTCAATCCATAAACCAAACTGGAGATTGATTGAAGTGGCTTTGATCTACTTCACTACTGCAAAGCAATAGTGTTTCGAAGGCTATCTGGCGGTACTTCAGGCTCCGTCCAAAGTTTACAAATCAAACAGCACGGTAAACTCCCCAGTGGAGTCACCAAATTGTTGAACAGGTAAATCCCCTCTGCGGACAGAGCGATCCCACTAGCCCAACATGGGTCTAGCAACAATCAATCAACGCTAACACACAGGTTCCTAATTGCAATCAAAGATCGATGATGATGGCCTACCTGGATTCCAACGCTAGTACTTGTAGAAGAATCGTTGCTCCCGTTCCTTTGCTCCGGATGGTCACAATCCCCACGATCCTCGTGAACGGACACCTGCACATGCAAAGAACGACACAAATACAAGCATAAAATTCAATAGATGCAACTATATATCAGTCAGAAAAGATATAACTCAATCATCATTATAAAGACACATGAGTGGAACCATAATGATAGTCGTCTATTAATGAGTAAAAGAAGAGAAAGATACAACCAAGGTTCTGACGTTGAACCTATTCTCTGACTGGGCAAGCAGCTACATATGCCTTGCAAAAGACCTTCTCTCTCTCAGGATTCCGGCAGCATAACCTCCCTATGCTTCACAACTCTTACTATCACTCTAGCATTACTTCAGCACTCACAAAGACTCTAGCAAAACTAGCTTGTTTAATGCATGAGGATAGTCATTTATAGATGGAGAAGGGAGGAAGATACAATGTACCAGGACGCCCATTGTGGATTGGCATTATCCCTAAAAAGCCACTGAGGATAGTTGTCATGGATAAATGATGACTCTCGACCTCTATCATGTGGATTTTTCCCTCAAAGAACTTCATGATAAGAGAGGAAAAAACATATGGGTGCGCGTTGGCCAAAAATCATAACCAAATTTAGGTGGCGCGAGTGTTTCTCTAGGACAAAGTGCCAATGGGCGTGCCCCCTTTTGAGGATCTGAGTCATTGGCGCAAGTAAGACTGTGTACCTGCACCAATGGAAAAAGGGCACTTTTTAGGGATAATTTGCAAAAGGTGTCTTGAGGGAACATGAAGTACATACTCAGGGGAACATAATGCAAGTTTTTTTAGGTTATGTCACTGGTCACAGGTCCCGAAATGTGTCCTCCAATGTACGAAAACAAGGGTAACAGGGACGGTGACCAACGGTGACAAATTACTGTGTAACAGTTCACATATGCCTCCCGGGACAAGCATGGCCAACATTACCGCTCATGCACTACCGAGTGGGGATGGAGAGAAGATGAAAATCGGCCACCCTAAAAACGACCCAAGGCCATCGTTCAGGCGAACACAAAAACGCAACTCGATTTCCAACCCACCTTTCACATGGAAAGAAAACCTGTCGCTAGTATCATCTAGAGGGGAACAAGGGGACCAATACAAGTCAGGGAGCCACACCACAACAACCCAGATAGCTTGGAGAGCAGAAGGGGAGCTGTTCACATATGCCTCCCGGGACGAGCATGGCCAACATTACCGCTCATGCACTACCGAGTGGGGATGGAGAGAAGATGAGAATCGGCCACCCTACAAACGACCCAAGGCCATCGTTCAGGCAAACCCGAAAACACAACTCGATTGCCAACCCACCTTTCACACGGAAAGAAAACCTGCTGCTGGTATCATCTGGGGGGTACAAGGGGACCAAGACGAGCCTAGAAGCCACACCAAAACAACCCATACAGTTCCAAGAACTTCGAGAGCAGAAGGGGAATTGTTCACATATGCCTCCCGGGACGAGCATGGCCAACATTACCACTCATGCGCTACTGAGTGGGGATGGAGAGAAGATGAAAGCACAACTTGATTACAAACCCACCTTTCACACGGAAAGAAACCTGTCGCTAGTATCATCTAGAGGGGCACGAGGGGACCAATACAAGTCAGGGAGCCACACCACAACAACCCAGATATCTTGGAGAGCAGAAGGGGAGCTGTTCACATATGCCTCCCGGGACGAGCATG
>APFE030415081.1:0-27895 GCA_000404065.3 Pinus taeda
AGTGCTACAAATAGTAAAAGATAAAATAGAAAACAAACAAAAAATATAGTAATAATATGAATTAAAACTATTAATATAACAATAAGATAAATTAAATCACAATAATGATTAGTATAATAGTGTTACAAAATAGTAAAGCATAAAACATATAAAAAACAATATTGTAATAACATGAATTAAACTTATTAATACAGTAATAACATGAAATAAATAATGATAATAATTACTATAATAGTGTTACAAAATAGTAAAAGGTAAAACAAACAAACAATATAGTAATAACATGAATTAAATAATGATAATTTTTCGTATAATACTGTTACAAAATAGTAAAACATAAAACAAACAAACAATTTCGTAATAACATGAATTAAAATTATTAATATAGTAATAAGATGAAGTAACTCATGATAATTGTTAGTATAAGAGTGTTACAATATAGTAAAACATAAAACATAAACAGACAAAGAATATAGTAATAACATGAATTAAATAATGATAATGAAAATTATAATAGCGTTACGAAATAGTGTTACAAAATAGTAAAACATAAAGCATAAAACGAACAAACAATATAGTAATAACATGAATTAAATAATTATAATGATTAGTATAATAGTGTTACACAATAGTGTTACAATATAGTAAAACATAAAACATCAAACAAACAAACAATATAATAGTAACATGAATTGAAATTATTAATATAGTAGTAAGTGTAACAGTACAAAGTAAAACTAAAATTAATGTCTTAATGAACAACAAATACTTACAAATGAGCTCACCTATATTACCTGTGATTGGATTCTGCCAACTAATCACAAGATTTTGGGGACGATTCTGAAACTATAATGACTTGGCCCACTCCTCGGAATGTCAAAGAAGTACGCAACTTTATGGGATTAGCAGGCTACTATAGAAGGTTTGTAGAAAGGTTCTCGCAAATATCTAATCCCATCACCCACCTACAAAAGAAAGGGGTTAAGTTTGAATGGAAAAGTGATTGTGAGAAAGCATTTAATGAGCTAAAACATCGACTAACAACGGCTCCAATATTAAAAGTACTTGACATGGACAAGGACTTTCTCGTATGCACGGATGCATCAGAAGAAGGATTAGCCACCGTCTTGATGGAAGATGAAGGGGTTATCGCTTATGCTTCACGAAAACTGAAGAACCATGAAATCAATTACGCAACTCATGATCTGGAATTAGCAGCGGTTGTAATGGCCTTGAAATTGTGGAGACATTATCTAATGGGGCGTCACTTTGAATTAAGAACAGATCATAAAAGTCTTGAGTACATCTTCACACAAAAGGACCTTAATGCTCGACAACGATGCTAGAGTGAGCTATTTAGTGAATATGATTTCAAGATATGCTATATAAAGGGAAAAGAGAATAAAGTTGCAGATGCTTTAAGCAGGAGACCTAGACTTCATTCAATATCCTCATTAAGGATAGACTTGAGGAGCCGAATTCTAAATCACCTAGTAGGGGACCCCCATTACCAGGAAATAAAATTTTCCTTACAAGAAGAGGTACCTATGGCAACCAAGTGCGAGGAATACACCTTAGAAAATGATGGATTTCTATGATATAAGGATAGGATTTATGTCCCAGAAGATGATGATCTTCAAAATTTAATAATCAAGGAAGCCCATTAAGCTCCATACGCTGCACATCCAGGAGTCCAGAAAATGTATGCAGACTTAAAACAACTATTTTTCTAGACAGGAATGAAAAAGGATATAACAATGTTTGTGGCTCGATGTTTAGAATGTCAACAGGTTAAAGCTGAACATCGTCACCCAGCAGGACTTTTACAACCCCATGATATACCAGAAACTAAGTGGGAAGTTGTTTCGATGGATTTTGTTGGAGGCTTACCTATGACATCCCAGAGACATGACTGTATTATGGTTGTGGTTGATAAATTAACTATGAGTGCTCACTTCATTCCAGTCAAGACCACCTTTGAAGCATCAGCGATCAATCAAATTTTCCTAAAAGAAATAATTCACTTTCATGGAGTACCACGAAAGATAATATATGATAGAGATGCATGTTTTACTTCCAGAATTTGGAAAAGTCTATTACAATCTATGGGAACACAACTAAATTTCAGTACAACATATCACCCAGAGAGAGATGGTCAAACAGAAAGAGTAAACCAAGTGTTGGAGGACATGTTAAGAATGTATGTCATGGATCAACAAAACCAATGGGAGAAATACCTTCCCTTAGTGGAGTTTGCATACAACAATAGTTACCACAGTTCAATACAGGCAACTCCCTTAGAAATCTTATATGGAAGACCATGTCGTACTCCGTTAAGTTGGGATCGATTAGAGGATTGAGTCATCTTGGGACCTGAAATGCTCCAAGAAATGGAAGATCAAATGGCCACTATTAAATAGAGACTAAAAGAGGCTAGGGATCGCCAGAAAAGTTATGCCGATGCAAAGAAAATTGATAGAAACTTTGACGAGGGAAGCCAAGTTTTTATTAGAATCAAACCCTTTAAAATTCCCTTTAAGATGGGTAAGGGAACAAAATTATCACCTAGATTTGTTGGGCCATTCATGATCCTAGAAAGGATTGGACTAGTTCCTTACAAGCTCGAGCTGTCATTCCGTCTAATAAGGATACATAATGTGTTTCATGTTTCTATGCTTAGAAAATATGTACCCGACCCGTCACATGTTTTGAAATTTGAAAAATTGCAGGTTTCTGAGGAAGGAGCCCTTCAAGTCGAACCATTCTGTATACTAGACCGTCGGGTTCGTCGACTCAGGAACCGTGAGTTTGAGCAAGTTAAGGTCCAATGGGACCAGTATAGCCCAGGGTCAGCTACCCGGGAAGATGCAGCTGTTATTTTTCAAGACTTTCCTTATTTACTTGATTAAAATGTGTGGTGAATAGTGCTCTTTAGCTAAGATAGATACTTTTATGGAGAATCTAAATCATGTTTTATTGTTTAAACCTTATGATACATACACCATGATTTCCGTTTAGTTTAATTAACTGTTAAGATGTTGAGTATAATGGTGGGGGAATAATGATGCACATGTGGTTCTTATAGCGATGATGTATCCTTATGATTATGATGTTATGTCGAGGTATATTGAAATATTCATTTAATACATGATTATAGGTATTTGATGTTGATGTTATAACTTATGATGGTATTTCATGAGGTGAAGCATGTATTATTCATAATGTTGCGATTAACTATGATGAATGTTCTCATGATGACATGCAATATTTCACATATGGACTGTTTTCTATGATACTATGATGGTATAGCTAATGCATTGGTTGCATGTTGAGGTATGATGATTGACAGAACTCCACAATGGGCCGAGAGGACCGGTTTATTTGATGATCTCGTGTGAGCCCATACGCATGAGGGAGAATAAGTAACATCATATGGGCTGGGGACAAATTCAATCAACACTACATATGCCAGTGGTTCCTTTGTCTTGTGTATATCTCTTGATGGATAGCTCTAGAAGAGCTATGAGACCATCTTGAGGAGGCCACGTGCCTGATGTTCTAGGTTAGGTGCCTAGTATTAGATTGGGATGCCGAAGTCTGGAAGTGATGTAAAGGACTTTGATGTCTGGGGTTGTGCACATTAGTAGTTGTGGAGGGAGTGGGGCCAGCCTTGGGAGATGCCTGGGGTCATTGAGTACCGCACTGGATGCCTGCCTTGGGGCAGATGAGCTCTGAGTCAGGCGTGAGCCCTGGGGCCAGCCTTGGACTAGGATACAGACTGGGTCAGGCTTATGCCTGGTGCCGAAAGTGGGAAAAGGACAGATATTCCTTGAGATTTCCCAGGGTGTTGGGGACTTTCGATGCCTGCTGGTTATACTAGTTCAGCAGAGGGTGTTGGAAACATGAAGTAAATAATAAATAATAAATAATAAATAATACATAATTCAAGATAAATTTGGTACTAAGTTCCTTAAAGTGGGAGAGTATTAATTCCCTCCCCTAATAAAAAATAATTAAAAATAATAAATATACAAAATAATACAAAATAAATAATATAATAACACTTCATAATAAAAATAAAAAAAATCAAAATGTTAAATAATAAATGATATTTAAAAAATACAAGAAAATAAATAAAAATAATAAAATAAAAATACTAAAACTCTAAATAAGAATAAATAGAAATAAAACAAAGAAAACAATAAAAAAATCAGTAAAGCTATCAAAAAGAAGAAAATAAAACAAGGAAGCTAAAAATCAAAAGAAAAGTAAAGAAATAAAACAAGAAAGCTAAAAAATCAAAGTCACATGTAGACACATGGAGCGTGTGCATGTGGTTCCCATCCAATGTGTGTTCTATTTAACAGATGGAGAGGAAGATGAGAGGCATTCCTGCATTCCATCTCTCCAAGTTATATCCGAAATTCTCTTGAGAATAATGTTCTAAGACTTAGGAGTCACTGGCAGTAGTACGTTGATTGAGGGCTCGGGGGTGGCAAGTTGTAGCAAAGTCCTGCACAATTGATCCTACGGTTGGGAGGAGAGTCGTCCCCAAAATCTTGTGATTAGTTGGCAAACTTCAATCACAGGTAATATAGGTGAGCTCATTTGTAAGTATTTGTTTTTCATTAAGACATTAATTTTAGTTTTACTTTGTACTGTTACAATAAGATGAATTAAATAATGATAATGATTAGTATAATAGTGCTACAAAATAGTGTAACATAATAGTAAAACATAATAGTAAAACATAAAACATAAAATAAACAAACAATACAGCAGTAACATGAAATATAATTATTAATATAGTAGTAACAGGAATTAAATAATAATAATAATTAGTATAATAGTCTCACAAAATAGTAAAAATAAAACATAAATAGCGTTACAAAATAGTGTTACAATATAGTAAAACGTAAAACATAAATAGTGTTACAAAATAGTAATACATAAAACAAACAAACAATATAGTAATAAAATGAATTGAAATTATTAATATAGCAATAACATGAACTAAATAATGATAACGATCAGGATAATAGTGTTACAAAATAATAAAATATAAAACATAAAACAAACAAACAATATAGTAATAAAATGAATTAAATAATGATAATGATTAGTATAATAGTGTTACAATATAGTAAAACATAAAACAGAAAACAAACAAACAAACAAATAATATATTAAAATTATTAATATAGTAATAACATAAATTAAATAACGATAATGATTAGTATAATAGTGTTACAAAATAGTAAAGCATAAAACATATAAAAAAACAATATTGTAATAACATGAATTAAAATTAATAATACAGTAATAACATGAAATAAATAATGACAATGATTAGTATAATAGCGTTACAAAATAGTAAAAGATAAAACAAACAAACCATATAGTAATAACATGAATTAAATAATGATAATTGTTATTATAATACTGTTACAAAATAGTAAAACATAAAACAGACAAACAATATCGTAATAGCATGAATTAAAATTATTAATATAGTAATAACATGAAGTAAATAATGATAACTGTTAGTATGATAGTGTTACAATATAGTAAAACATAAAACATAAACAGACAAAGAATATAGTAATAACATGAATTAAATAATGATAATGATAATTATAATAGCGTTACAAAATAGTGTTACAAAATAGTAAAACATAAAACATAAAACAAACAAACAAACATAGTATAATAGTCATACAATATAGCGTTACAAAATAGTAAAACATAAAACATAACACAAACAAACAATATAGTAATAACATGAATTAAATAATGATAATGATTACTATAATAGTGTTACAAAATATTGTTACAAATAGTAAAACATAAAACATAAAACAAACAAACAATATAGTGTTACAATATGGTAAAGCATAAAAAGAATAGAACAATATAGTAATAACATGAATTAAAATTATTAATATAATAATAACATGAATTAGTATAACGACTAGTATAATAGTGTTACAAAATAGTAAAACAAAAAACATTAAAAAAAACAATATAGTAAGAACATGAATTAAAATTATTAATATAGTAATAACATGACTTAAATAATTATAATGATTAGTATAATAGTGTTCCAATATAGTAATAATATAAAACATAAAACAGACAAACAATATAGTAATAACATGAATTAAATAAAGATAATGATTAGTATAGTAGTGTTACAAAATAGTAAAACATATGACATAAAACAAACAAACAATATAGTAATAACATGAATTAAATAATGATAATGATTAGTATAATATTGTTACAAAATAGTAAAACATAAAACAAACAAACAAACAAACAATATACTAATAACGTGAATTAAATAATGATAATGATTAGTATAATAGTGTTACAATATAGTAAAACATAAAATGCAAAACAAACAAACAATATAGCAATAACATGAGTTAAAATTATTACTATAGTAATAACATGATAACCTATTGTTGGCACAAAATAGAATGAAACAACAAGCAGATCAACATCGTAGTGAAAGAAGTTTTGATGTAGGTGATTGGATATTCCTACGACTACAACCGTATAAGCAAATGTATGTCAAGCAAGCTAAGAAGGATAACAAATTATCACAAAAGTATTATGGTCCGTACAAGGTGTTGTAAAATATTGGTGCTATGGAATACAAATTGGAGCTTCCTACAGCTTCTCGATTGCACCCATTTTTCGATGTTTCATGTTTAAAGAGGGTTATAGGTGACAAGCTCCCAATTCGAACAATATTGCCAGAACTTGACGAAGAAGGAAAAATTATATTGGAACCACAAGAAATCACAGAAACAAGAACTCAACAGCTATGAAATCGATCAATTTTGGAGTATCTTATCAAGTGGAAGAACTTATCCACTGAAGATTCCACATGGGAGGATGCGAATTTTATATAGAAGCATCCAAAACTACTCAAGCGTTGAGGACAACACTTTTTTGAAGGAGAGGGGCATGTTGGGTCCCTATAATAATACTGATTACCCCATTACAATTGTAGTTGTATCCCTTATTAATATTGTTATGCCCTTGTTGTCCCCATATTGTTATTATTGTGCCCCATGGAATCCTTCTATTCTTATTTTTGTGGCTTTATATTATTATTGTTAGGTCCGTTGGGTTATATTGTGACTCCTTAGACTCCTATATATAGAAAGGAGGTTTTTTCATTTGAATCATCCAAGAATTGTTCATTTATGTATGTAAAGGAGGTTGCCCCCTCGAAGACGCTGAATTCTAAGGCGTTGATCTATCTTTTCTATCTTTTCTTGAGCTGGTTTCATAACAAGATCACTTGAGATGTACACTAGCTACATGGCTCTAATGACCAAGGTTGTAGAAATTGAGCCATCCTCTTTCAAGGAAGTAATAAAGCAACCTGTATGGGTTAATGTAATGGTCAAGGAATATGAATCCATTGTAAAGAACAGTGTTTGGGAAGTGGTCCCAAGAATGGAAGATAAATCAGTTGTGGGTTTGAGATGGGTCTTCAAAGTAAATCATGTTGTAGATGGAAGAATATAGAAGTATAAGGCAAAATTTGTGGCCAAAGTATTCTCTCAAGTTGAGGGAATAAACAATTAGGAAACCTTTTCTCCTGGAGCAAGGTATTCATCCATTAGATCAATTATTGTACTGGCTACATAGATGGGGTGGAAGATCCACTAGATGGATGTAAAAAAAGAATTCCTCAATGGGGTTATTGAGGAGGAGGTGTACATTAAGAAACCAAAAGGTTTTGAGACATTTGATTGAGAGTCTCATGTGTACAGACTCAAGCGAGCATTCTACGGTCTCAAACAAAAACCTCGTGTTTGGTACACCAATATCGACAGTTATCTCACCGGTTTGGACTTCACCAAAAGTGAAGCAAATGTGAACCTATATCATACCTTGGTAGAAGGTAAATTGCTTATTATTGTCTTATATGTTGATGATTTGATTTTAACTGGTGATGAAAAACTGATTAGATCTTGCAAGGAAGACCTTGCAAGGGAATTTGAAATAAAGGACATGGGTCTCATGCACTACTTCCTCGGGTTGGAACTATGGCAAGGCGATGGGGAACTGTTTGTGTCTCAAGGAAAGTATGAAAATGAGATACTACAAATATTCCACATGTAGAGTTGCAAATCCATGGAGACACCTCTAGCGACCCACTCGAGGAAGGATGATGCCACTTCAATTGAAGAGGTGGATGCTACCATTTATCAGAAGCTAGTGGGTTCACTGATGTATCTTGTGAACACACGACCAGATATGTGCTATGTAATCAATCAGCTAAGCCAAGCTATGGTTAGGCCAACCAAATTATATTGGAAGGAAACTAAGCATGTTTTACGGTACCTCAGAGGCACTACTCAGTATGGATTATAGTATAAACGGACAAAGGGAGTGAAACTTTGTGGCTTCACAGATGTAGATTGGATAGGGATTCCATCTGACCAAAAGAGTACATTAGGTGGAATTTTCAGTGTTGGGTCTGCAACAGTCTCCTAGTACAACAAAAAGAAAATATTTGTGGCACTCAGCTCAACAGAATTAGAATACATGGTTGTAGCTCAAGCAACATGTTAAGTGATTTGGATGAGAAAGATACTTGTGGAACTGTTTGGTTAGATGATGGATCCAACTGTGATATATTATGATAATCAGAGTTACATCAAGCTCTTTAAGAATCCAATGTTTCATGGTCATTCCAAGCATATAGATATCCAATATCACCATATACGGGACTGTGTGCAAAGGAAGATAATGTTGCTACAATACATTCCAACAGAGGAAAAAGATGCTAACATTTCGACAAAGGCCTTGTCAAGAGGGAAGCTCGAGTTCCATAAGTGCAAGATAGGGGTAGTTGGTAATCCCTTTCTTGCTGAGAGGGAGTATTGAAAAATGTAGCAAGAAAGTCTCAATTTGATTTTTTCTTTGATCAAATTGAGAAAATTCAAAATTCCACTTTAGTAGACAACTTGGATGCAATTCAATGATGTGACATGGCTCTTGTCACTCAGTTATCTCAGTAAATTTGAGTTACAGGAGTTGGAGTTCAGTTAAACATGTGTGATTGTTAATTTGTAGCAATCAAGGTCAGATATTTCAATTTGTTTTCAGTTAAACTAGTTCTAACTATTGAAGGAACTAGTTAAAGCTCAGTTGTGCAGTGAGACTTCATTCTAACTCAGTGATCATCCAGTTAACTGATCAATCAATGCAAAATAACTAGTGCATGCAGAGAATTTGAGTTCCCCAAATTTCATGGAGATTCTAAGGCAGTGTAACATTAGTTGTAGAATAGTCTTAAGTGTGCAGGTGTTGCATGCAGTCAAATGATCAACCTTGGGAATTGTGAAATCATTTTGGAGGAAATTCCTAAATAATAGAGGCCTAATGTCCTTAGGAATTACACAAGGAAATAGGGGCTCAAGCAGAGGTAGAAATTGACTAAGTTTGGGTCACAACTTCTTAGTGAGTAAAGAGATAGGTTATTTACATGCAAGTTCTCCTCAATCTGAGCAAGAAATTGTAATACATCTCTATTCATTAGATTAATGCAAGTAAGAAAAGGGGTTTTTAGCAGATTTCTTTCCCATGCGAAAATATTGTGTGCATG
The DNA here is from genome assembly GCA_000404065.3 of Pinus taeda. Lineage (NCBI taxonomy): Eukaryota > Viridiplantae > Streptophyta > Pinopsida > Pinales > Pinaceae > Pinus > Pinus taeda. The sequence continues at coordinate 9,635 of APFE030415081.1, forward strand.
TGCGTTATTTCTCTTTGCATGTTTGTGATCAATGTTCTAATTAGTGAATTTAATTCTGTAAAGAAGTGAAGTAGGATTGTGTCTTGTGATTTAGATTAAAATTTCATGGGCAGTTACAATTCTACGTCATAATTTCTATATTAGTTGGAAATCAAAGTGATTTGAAAATTCTCACCCTAAGAACAAATAATGGAGGAGAATACAAGTCAAATGATTTTTTTAGTTATTGCATGAAGAATGGAATACAACGAGAGTTTACCAATTTATACTCTCAATAAAATGGTGTTGCAGAAAGAAAAAACAAGACCAGAGTTGAAATGGCTAAGATCATGTTAGAAACTAAGTCTCTTGGAAATGAGTTTTGGGTTGAAGAAATACACACAACAATATACACTCTTAGCAAATGTCCTACAAAGGCAGTGTTGAATTTGACTCTAGAAGAAGCATGGTTAGGATATAAACCAAGTGTTGCACATATGAAATATTTTGGTTGTACTACATATGCACATGTTTATAAGGAAAAGAGGAAGAAATTGAATGATAATAGTTTGAAGTGTACATTTATTGGCTACAATATTGAAACAAGAAGTTATAGGCTATTTGACCACAAAGAAAGGAGGGTGGTAATAAGTAGAAAGGTTGTGTTTGATGAGCAGGGAATCTACTAGCCAAAACATGTACAATTTGAATAGAAGAAAGATACAGTGAATACTATTGATGAATCAAATTCTAAGTCATTGAAGATGGATGAAGTTCAGAAGAAGCCTAAGTGGCTTGAAATGATACATTTAGAAAGCAGTATGTTGGATAGAAATTTTGAAAGAAGGATTACTAGATCCCAAAGTTCTCTAATAAATTATGCACTTATGGCATAGGTAATGAACATGGATGAACCACATAATTATGCAGAAGAATCAAGAAATAAGGAATGGAATGAAGCTATGAAAGAAAAATTGAATGCGTTAGTAACAAATGATGCATGGGACTTAGTAAATTTACTAAAGGTAAAATATTTAATTGGCACTACGTGGGTTTATAAAACCAAGTATAAATATGATGGCACAATTGATAAGTATAAGAGTCATTTAGTTGCGAAGTGATATGCACATAAAGAAGACGTTGATTACATTGAGACTCTCCTGTGGAAAAATTGGATACAATTAGGATGGTTCTTGCATTAGTTTCATAGCATAAATGGCCAATCTTTCGGATGGATGTTAAATAAACTTTTCTAAATGGTTATGTGGATGAAGAAATTTATGTGGAGTAGCCCAAGGGCTTTGAAGTGCTAGGAAAAGAAGATTATGTTTATAAGTCAAAGGAGGACTTATACCAAGGGCATGGTATTCTAGAATTGATAAGTATTTTTAGGATCATGGCTTAGTTAAAAGTTTATCTAATCCCAATCTCTATATATTTCACTTAGGACTAGATATTTTGATAGTTATCTTATATGTTCATAATTTGATCTACATAGAGAACAATGATGAATTATTTCAAAATTTTAAGTCACATATGATTGATGGGTTTGAGATGAAAGATCTTGGTGAGTTGCATTATTTCATGCGTATTGAATTTTGGTAGAAGGAGGATGGTATTTTCACAAGCTAAGTATATTTGGGACATTTCGAAGAGGTTTAGAATGTTGTGGTGCAAGCTAGCAGTAACTCCTTTGGAAGTTGGGTTGAAGTTATATGGACACGATGAATCTAGTTCAATTGATGTTACTTTGTATCATCAATTGGTTGGAAGTTTGATCTACTTAACTACAACTCAACCAAATATCTATTTTATAGGTAGTATGGTATTAATATTTATGGCAGAACCCAATGAATTGCATTGGAAAGTAGCAAAGAGGATTTCAAGATATTTGCATGGAACAATTGGATATGGTTTGGTATATAGATCTATAGAAGATTTCAAGTTGATTGGCTATACTGATTCAGATAGGGCTGGATGCATGGATGACATGGAATCAACTTCAGGGTATTCTTTTAGTATGGGTTCAACAACAATTGCTTGGAGTACTAACAAGCAACCCACAATTTTTCTCTCCACAACAAAAGCAGAGTATAAAGCGGAAACAACAACAACATGTGAAGCAATTTAGTTGAGAATAATTTTAGAGGATCTACATGAGCAACAAGAGTAATCCATTCAGTTGATATGTAATAATCAAAGTGCTATTCAAATCACCAAGAATCTAGTTATTCAATATCATTTTGTTTGGGATTTAGTTCAACATGGAGAGATCGAGATTGAGTACTATAGAACAAATGAACATGTCGTCGATAAATTCACCAAATAACTATATAAGGAAAAGTTATTCATGACCACTAGTGTGTAACTAGTGTATAACTTATTCATGACCAAGTTAGAGGCGTATACTTAATTGATCAACAAATTCACGGGTGTGTAACATATTCAATGAGCAAAGTCAGAGGTGTATACTTATTCGATCAACAAAGTCACTGGTATATACTTATTCAATGCCCATATTCAAGCGTGACTTCTCTATTCAATCTTAGTGTTTCTTTGAGAAAATATTACTCTATTGCAAAAGCTAAAGTTGGAAGCTTTAAATAGGGAATTTAGATAAGTAGAATGCGTCACCAACATTGAGATACTGATGAAAATTAAGGAAAAATACCTTGGTTGGAGACAAACTTATGATAAAATAATAAACCTTAAATAAACATACAAAAGGTTGTGAGTTCGGATCTGATGATGACACTATATCCCAATATTTTATATGAATAAAATATCGACCACAACACGCACATGGTTCCAATCACGTCACTTTGATCGATAGTCAAATGAAGGTCTTCAATTGGGTTCCAAACACATCACTTTGATCGATGGTCAATTGAGAAGGGGTTATGTGGTCCGAGTACAAAAAATCCATCTATCGGTCGTCTTATGTGAAGAACAATGTAAACTTTGAAATGAGAACTGATACAATTACCCGTTTCGTTGAGGTAGCAAAAGAGTCAACTGATTTTGAAAAGTGGTGATGCAGAATACATATATTTTTTTTTCGGAGTATATTTTTTACACTTTAAATTTTCTTATTTATCAAATATAAATATTTGTTTTTAAATGTATGCAGCATCAACCCCTTTTTTTCTAGGGCCTGTTTTTGACACTTCAGGGCTTGTTTTTGACACTTCATATTTTCTAATGTATTAATTGTGGATAATTTTTTTTAAATGTTACATTTTTTTACACTTTAAATTTTTTTTATGTCCAATTGTTTTTTAAATGTTAATTACTAAAACAATTTTCTAATTATCTTATTTCATTTTTTTAATGTTGATTACTTAAAAAAACAAATATAAAAATTTATATAAAAAACATTAAACATTAAATAAATAAATCAAAATACAATCATTTTTAAAAATATTAAAAAAATTAAAAATAAAATAAAATTAAAACAAATTAATTAAAAAAAAAAAAAAAACCAAACAAAATTAAAACCAAACAATTTTTTTCCTTTTAACCATTAAAACTAAATTTAAAAACATAAAAAAACATTAAAAAAATGGTAATAAACCTAAAAAATTCAGTGAAGTTCCGCCATCAACGTTAACTCTTTTTTCCCGCCCATTTCCCCCTTTTATTCCCAGATATGTAAAATTAGAATTTTAAATGAATTACAGAAAGTTCTACTTATAACTATTATAAACCACAAAAGCCTCAATTTAACAATAAGTATCATGAAAATAATAATATAAGAAATATAATAAAATAAGTATCTTAATCTTTATTATAGATAAGTAAATTTACATTATCGTTTATTTACTTTTGAATTTTGAATCTAATTTATGGATAATCATTATAATTTATCATTATAGCTTAAAAATAAATCCAATAATTAAGATAAATATATTAATTTTTTTTGCATGCAATTTGCGGAATATCATAGAGGAAAGCAAAATCAAGCCTGAAATTCTGATGAGATAATAAAACAATGTGAATAAACTGTCATGTGAATCCACTATGTGATAGAGATCCCCAATATTGACCCCTTCAGGGGATCAATATGTTTGAAATATTGACCCCATTCGTGACGAGAGACGATCACAATGGTTGTTAACACTTGCGTGGATATTGAAAATGCAGTGCTTGAGATTCACATACGATGGGGACTTGAAAATAGTGATATCGATCACGTGTTACTTTCAAACTCGATAGCAATTTCCAAAGTCACCACTCTATCCGAACACTGTCCCTACAATTTCCCTTTCCATGAATTTTCTATTTGCTTTACAATTTTTCAACTCAAATGATTTCACTAACTTTATAAAATAAAAACTATAAAAATAAACGAATCAAAATATAACCATTTATTTAACCCTCAAGTCAAGTCAATTTGTCTTTTTGCATTTTGTCTTTTCCCTCAATTTGCTGTTCCATACACTGTTTACCCTCAAGTCAAGTCAATTTGTCTTTTTGCATTTTGTCTTTTCCCTCAATTTGCGGTTCCATACACTGTTTACCCTCAAGTCAAGTCAATTTGTCTTTTTGCATTTTGTCTTTTCCCTCAATTTGCGTTGAGATTGCATGACGGTTTTCACACACAGGCTGCTGTGATTATAAATAAATAGATGGTGAATAACAACAACACTCACAACCTTTGGCTTTGAAAGAAGTTGGGAGAGAGAGAAATGGATCATAAATCTATTCTTCTGCTCATCGCCATGTTTGTGCTCTCTTTTGCTCATCAACATCATGTGTATGAGCGGGCGGGTGGATTCACTGCTTTGAATGGACGCAATATGACGGGGGAACCCTCTTCCTCCATGCCCGATAAAAGGGACTTGGAGGCGCTTCTGAGCTTCAAAAGGGGCATCATATCAGATCCACAAGGATCGCTCTCCGACTGGACGGCCCATAACTCACATAACGTCTGCCGCTGGAACGGAATTTCGTGCACACCAAACACGAAACGTGTAGTTGCAATTTCACTCTTTGGCTGCGGATTGAATGGTACGCTATCCCCGTCTATTGGCAACCTCTCTCTGTTGCGGACTTTGGATCTTTCCGCGAATAATTTCAGTGGAAGAATTCCACCGTCTATTGGCAACCTCTCTCTGTTGCGGACTTTAGATCTTTCCGTGAATCATTTCAGTGGAAGAATTCTACCGTCTATTGGCAACCTCTCTCTCTTGCGGACTTTAGTTCTTTGGTTGAATGATTTCAGTGGAAGAATTCCACCGTCTATTGGCAACCTCTCTCTGTTGCGGACTTTACATCTTTCCGGGAATCATTTCAGTGGAAGAATTCCACCGTATATTGGCAACCTCTCTCTGTTGCGGACTTTAGATCTTTCCTACAATGATTTCAGTGGAAGAATTCCACCGTCTATCGGCTACCTCTCTCTGTTGCGGACTTTAGATCTTTCCTGGAATGATTTCAGTGGAAGAATTCCACCGTCTATTGGCAACCTCTCTCTGTTGCGGACTTTAGAGCTTTCCGGGAATGGTATAAGTGGAAGCATTCCAGCTTGGATTAACAAATTGATGAAAAGCATATCATATATTGATTTATCCTACAACTCACTAAGTGGCAACATCCCTCCCACGCTATTCAATTGTTCTTCGCTAAATGTCTTGGCCCTAGGCCATAATCACCTTGTAGGCACCATTCCGAGTATTCCCGACGCCAACATGTCATTGTGGTTGCTTTCTTTATCAAACAACCATTTAATTGGGCCTCTTCCACCTAGCATAGGCAAACTAAATGCTTTACAATATTTAGAACTATATAATAATAATCTTTTTGGCATTATACCTAATAGCTTTAGGGGTTTAGTTTCCCTTAAATATTTAGATTTGTCCAAGAATAATTTTCAAGGATCAATTCTTATTGGCAATTGTACTTCTTTATCATATTTTTCTGCTCATACTAATAATTTCTCTGGGACTCTTCCAATATCTTTGGCTAATTGCACTAAGCTTAAGTTATTGGATTTGAGGAGAAATAGATTGATAGGGAAACTTCCTTACTACTTCACCTTTTTTGTTGGCTTGGAATTTTTAAACTTTGGGTACAATAATTTCCATGGTGACATCCCTGAATGGGTAACAAATTTCACCTATTTGTCTATCCTGGATTTATCCAATAATAAATTCACTGGAAGAATGCCAGTAGATTTTGAAAGACTTGCAGGATTTGTAAACAACAATTCATTACCTTATAATAGTGATGGGGAAGAAATGCCAGTTGACATCAAAGGAAGTGAATATACTCTATCATACTTGTCAGATAAAAACATTATATTGGATTTGTCCAACAATAATCTTATAGGACAAATACCTGCAAGCATAGGAACTTTGAGTGGCTTGCGATTGCTAAATTTATCTGGAAACCAGTTGGAAGGGCCAATCCCAGCATCTCTCAGTAACATATCTACTTTGGAGCAGTTAGACTTGTGCAAGAATAATCTGAGTGGACAGATTCCTGAAGAGCTCTCTAAACTACACAGTTTGGTTGTTCTCGATGTTTCATCTAATAACCTTTGTGGGCCAATCCCTGGAGGAACACAATTTTCCACATTCAGTGCAACATCATTTCAAAAGAATAAATGCTTATATGGGTGTCCTTTAGATTCATGTAATGGAAAGGAAAATCCAAGGAGAGAAGATCACAATAATAGTAGCAGTACCCATATTAAAGTGGGATGGTTGGACCATCTAGATGACAAGATGTCATTAATGGCATTGGGAATTGGATTTGGAATTGGAATTTGGGGAGTAGTTGGTGTGTTCATCTTTTGCAAGAGAGCCAAACTATGGGTGTTGGGTCTACCTCCTAACACACCACGGCTCTTTTATGGATTGTATCGATTCCCCAAATAGAGATCCAAACAATAGTTGTTGGCTCTATTATGTAGTGAATTAAATTGCCATGTAAATACTAAATAATACTTATGATGCATTATCTTCTCACATATAATTTTTTTGCATTTTGAGAGTAGGCTTAATTTTATTTATATCTCTTATTCATTTTTTATCACAATTAATTTATTTCCATTCAAATAAGATATATATATGAAAACCCCGGATGCGGGTGAAGGGACGAGTGTCAGTGAGGAGCCACATGACAGCCATGTGCTACCTCGTGTTTAAGGTGAGCATTCAATATATTTCTCGCCGCCATGGAATATATGTACAGATCGAGCGGCAGGCATTTAATGCAAATTCCGGTTAAATGGTGCGACTGCAAATCGCAGTTATGGCGAACAGGTTTCGAGGGATTGGTGGAATTGTTAAAAAGGGAGATGGTTTGGGTCACGACGTTCAGGTTGCTGTGTGCGGTTTTACCTTCCAGGCTACAGCTCTTGCTGTTAACGCCTGCGTCCACTTCATTGAAGGCTATCTCAAGCCCGAAAATTCTGTTGGTTGATGCCTGTGTTTGGTTGGGGGGCGTCTCAAGTCTGTGGGGCGCTGCTTCAACGCTGCTGGGTGTTGTTCCTCGTGGGGAAGAGCCTCTGTTTCAGCATTTCTACACGCCCCCGTTGCTCCTGCAAAGATGGTCAGACGGAGGGGTTCTGCTCGGGGAGGGCCGTCTCGTCCTCCAGCCACAAGGCCCCGCCTTCACTGTTGCCGCTGTCACTGCCATGGAGGGGCTAAAGCCAACCCCATCCAGGCTAGCCAATTCATGGACGCGAGCAGCCCAAATTCTGATCCGGCCCCTGCACCTGCATTCGGTTCCGCCATCTTCACCTTCGGCAACTCGATGGACAAACCCCGCATTAATGCACATGTCTCGGTTCTATTCCTCGAGGAATCTCAGGACGATGAAGGAGGTTCACGCAGTCTGGAGAAGCTCCCAGGTGGAAGCTCGATCGTTGACGAGAAGAAACCAGTGGGGGCGCCTGGGCAAGATCCTAAAAGCCCTCAGGCTCAGAAGGCGTCGACTTCCAAGGAGGACAATGAGGAAGATTGGGAATCCCTGCGAGAGAAGTATGGATGGTGCAGGGTGGTCAAGGAAAAACCGAAGGAATAGCCCTCCACTGGTTCACACTCTCTTCATCCACTTCTGGTCAGGTTCTGTTTTGGTTAATGGCTATGCATTATGTCATCTCTGGTTCAAGTCCATGTCTATGTCTGCTCCTGTTAATTTTGTATGGCCTGTCAGGGAATTCGTTGAAAGTCTTATGAGGCCCCTGCGTGGGAAGTATTGTTTTGCTCTTGTGCCCCTGCGTGGGACTACTCTGTTTGGTCTGGTACCTTTGTTGTGTTACAATGGCTCTGTATGGGTAGTTCGGTCGAGTCGTGATGCCCCTATGAGGGCCGGTTTTGTTCTGTGAAAGCCTGGTCCAAAGAGCCACAGTTGGCCTTGGGCATATTGACACTGTGTATGTAATGTTTTCCTGTATATAATACAATAGCATAGATTTACCGAGAAAAAAAAAAAAAGATATATATATGAAAAATAATATTTTAAAAGTTTCGATGGATTTATTCATTTACATATTATTTGTTTATATGTTAGTTTTATATATTTATTTGATAAAGTGAATTAATACCTTGAATTTTAATAAATGATATAAAATTTACTATTCTTATTAAAATTGTTTCATTTCTAGGTTAGTTTTATATATTTATTTGATAAAGTAGTTAATATTCTAAATTTAATAAAATGATATAAAATTTATTACTTTTATATTTAAACTAAAAAAAATCACTTATATGCCCTTATATGCCCATAGAGTCTTGATAGGCTGTGATCTGGTACTTTGTTAAAGACACTCTTTAATATAAAAGTTGATATATTAAACATGATAAAAATATAATCTTAGCAAATTACAAATATATATATATATATTATATATATATATATATATATTATTATATATATATATATATTAATATATATATATTCCCATTCTACTATATATTTATTTTTCATTTAAAATCTAAAATTTAATTATTTTAAAATTTTTAAAAATATATAAATTTTATTAAAATAAATATATAAATATATTCAAAACCCTGAATTTCATTACTTAAAATGTTTTTGAAAGAATTTTTAACTGCATTTCAAATAAATCTAGCCCAATAATATTTTTAATGGAAACTGGTAAAAAATACTTTTATTCAATAAAACTGAAATTGATGTCTTAAGTCCTTGAGTTGGTAAAGCAAACCGGGGTTATGAAATCGAGGCCAAGCCTTGAGAAATATTCACATATTTAATCCACCTCAAATGATGGTATGTTGTTGCAAAGTACATGATTTAAAGATATAATATTTTTCTATGCCCCCTCTACAGCTGCATTGTCAAAACACAAATTCCTTAATCGTCTATGCAATTTTATCGAATTTGACTTTAGGTAATAAACTACTTTCAACAACGGTTGAATAAATTACTTTCAATAATAATTAAAATAGCCACGAGTGGAATTAATGGAAATTGTTAAAAATAACAAACTGTTAAAAATAACTTTTATTCAATAAAATTGTAATGGCAACTTGAATAAACTATCTCCTATGATAATTAACATAGCCCTGAGTGGAATAAATGGAAACTTGTAAAAAATATTTTTATTCAATAAAATTGTAATGCCAACTTTTTTTTGTTTTCTTTTTTAAACACTAATCTTTTTTAGCACATATCATTTATTTATTTATTTAATAATTGTAATGGTAACTGGAATAAACTATTTTTTAACTGGAATAAAAAAGATAGTAAATATTTTGATTATATATTCCTTTTTAACTATTTTTTATTTATTTTATTTTTATTACAATTTTTTGCATTTCTATTAAAAAATTGGCATCAACTTTCAGCTGTTCAAAAAATAAAATCTATCTAGATAATACAAAGTTGATCAAACAACAATTTTTTTTTATAAAAAATCTTGTCTTGAAATCAGAATCCAAGTTCTGCTTTCTACTAAAAATTGATGCTTCCAACATTTATCAACTTTCCTAGTGCAAATTCATTGAAGTAGAACTTACTTGGATCCATACCAATCTGTCTCTTGGATAACAGATCCCCCATCCAGTTTTGTTCTGGAAAAATGTGTTGAAATTGTATACTCTAAAAAGTGCTTACCAAAGTTCTAATTCTCCTCATCCAATTGTTTCAATGGAAAAATTTTGATATAGTCATTTCGCATCTCCAAATACCTTAAACTTATCTATTCCAAACTACAATCTCAGCCTTATCTATTCCAAACTACAATCTCAGCCTTATTGTTCGATCCCTGTCCTCCCTCCTACCAATAATGAAAATATCTTCTGGCATCTATGACTATAACTACCCACACCCACATACTAGTCTCATTTTACTTGCTCCATCAAAAAACCCAACCCTACTAGCCATACATCTTTATATTTGCAAATCCTAATTCTGTTGTTCTACCTGAATGGTCCCATTAATGATAATATCTTCTTGATCTTCACTAAATAAACCACCTCTTATAATAATTTGTAAAAATTGCTTTTGTCTAGAAATTTTCGGCAAAATCACATAGAAATTCTTTTGTTGTTCTACCTGAATGGTCCCATTAATGATAATATCTTCTTGATCTTCACTAAATAAACCACCTCTTATAATAATTTGTAAAAAGTGCTTTTGTCTAGAAATTTTCGGCAAAATCAGCCTTATTGCCGAAAATTTCTAGACAAAATTGATTGTACTTAAATCTTTTATTTTCATTTCATGTAAAGTTCTTTTATTGTAGGTTGGCTCATAAATCAAAGGATTATATGCATTCTATTTTTCTTGTTGCATTCTAGGCCTCAAATTAGATATGAAAATACTTCTATTAGCCTCAAGATAATCCATCATTAACGAGGTATTCTTCTCTTTTGGATTTTTTAATTTTACCTTATCTTGGTTTGCTTTCTTGTGTATGATTATTGGTTAAGGTATTCAAATCTAACATTTAATTTACTCTAAATAGTTCTATATAGAAATAATGGATATCGAGGAATTTATTAATAAAAATTCTCAGATTTCATATTCTTTTCTTCTGGATTTTTGAATTTTACCCTATCTTGGTTTGCCTTCTTCTTGCAGATATCTCACCTCCTTGCTTCTTTCCTACTTTTGGAATATTATATTTATAATAATAGGCATTACCTTAACATTTATTGTTCATTGATCTACTTTTTTTTTTTAAATAAATCTCACTTTTTGCACAAATGTAGAGGAAAATTCAGAAAGGTTGTTTAAGGAACCTCGATTACATATTAGTTTAGCTCGACTAATGGTATGATCGAAATCGCGAGCCCCATGGACGTCTTACATTATTTGCATATTCTCCTTAGTATAACCAATTTGAAACCCTAGGAATGAGAACATGTGCTTACCAAAAAATGCAGATAGGGAGCTACCTTATATGTTCAATCAACTCTGACTTACACGGAATCACCCTTTTGTTTCAGCTTGGTGTAGTTCTTTTCACTTTCAGGCTTCTTCTCTCATTGGTATCTCCAACCATCCCAAAGCAACAAGTTTACTTTACTAAATGTGCTTAATCAAATAGAACCTGATTGAGATGGTCACATGTGCTCCTATTCATTTATGCGATAAATGGCACATTAGTTCAGCCACTACAGTCTTGTCCTGGTCGCTAAGGCCAATATGCCAAGTTATAGACAACTAGTCAGGGATTTTTATGTCTATCCTTCTAAATTAAGAGTTAAAATTTTATTTTGATCCTAGAGGATTGAATTTCAACTTCGTTAAAGTATGTACATACCCTAGGAAAAAAATTGGTTCAAATTGGATCAACAAGCTTAGCAAGAGTTATCCATGCTTAAAAACTACCATAGGGTAAGCATATTGTCCCTCTAAGAGCATGTTTAATCAAATTGATTTGAAACCAACCAAGAATAGGAACATCAATAAATGATGGTCTAATGAGATGGATATTTAGTATTTTCAAACAATTGTCACAGGGATATGGTAAACGATTGGTGTATAATTTTGGCGTATCATGTTTTTTTATGTTGTACATGAAATAAATGTTTTTGTTTCTTTTTTTCTTTTTTCTTTTAGTATTGTATATATAATAATTATAATAAATAAAAAGGGGGTGGCAAGAGGGGGACGGGTTATCCTTAATCGCAATGGAAAACAAGTAATTAAGTACTCCTCGGGGGTAGGTAAGAGGTCCAACAATCAAGTTGAATTGCTTGGGCTAAATTTGGCCAAAGATATGGAAGTCACTAAGATTGTAATATTGGGAGACTCTCTTCTCACCATACAACATTTATATAGAGGTTCCTTACCCAAGGACAACCATCTTAAACTCCTTTACAAAATTATGGGTGCAGTGGGTCATTTTTACCTTAAGTCCTTTTTTCAAATCATAAGATCTCAAAATATGGAAGCAGATAAACAAACCAATATCGTGTGCCTTTTAAAAATGGGTCATACTAGCATAAATGATTTTTTTGGATTGAAAAACATCCCATGAATATAACTCCTTCTCCTTTAGCCTATATGAAGTTTATTTGAGCCCTATGTTAGCCTTTATGAAAAGAAAAAGAAACATCATCAAAGCCCCTAACCAAACCCACCCCAAGCATTGATAACAACTATAGAGCTCATGGTTTATGTGGATGGAAAATTATATGGGGTGGTGTGGCTTGTCGTGAGCATGCAAATATTGCATGGGAAGGTTTCCCAAAACTGTCACATGCGTTAAGAACTGCATCTAGATCACACAATATCCATCAATGATATCTTGCACTAGGAGCATTGATGGGTTTAAGGTGGTGGATTATTATGGAATTTGATGGTGAAAGGATTTGATTTGTGTGTGGATTCTTAAGATCTTGGTTTAAATCCATGGGTTGTGCCTGGTTGACTCGTCATAGCCCTCCTTGATGGCTCAATCTGCAATGGTGCATGGTGTATACTCATCTAAGTTGGGTGGTGTCTCTCGATGTTGATTGTGCCTTTTTCCATAATTTGGGAATTATTTCGGTCAAATGCTCTATTTTCCGCATAGTTGGTAGAGAGAAGAGTTACAATGTTTTGTGAGAATTGAATTGAGTAGTTCCATTGTTTTTGGTGTGTCGTTGGTCTCTCTGTTGGATCTAAAAGCCATAATTCTTTTCAATCATATCCATGGCAGTGAAATTTACTTCTTTGGTGGGCCACGGGTCTCTCTATTGGCTCTGAAAACCACAATTCTCAAAATTTATGTTAGTGGTAGTATAATTGTCCTATTTGGTGTGTTGTGGGTCTTTATGTTGTCTTTGGCAACCACAATTCTCATAAATTATGTTTGTGGTAGTGAAATATGCTTCTCTGGAACATCAAGGGTCTCTTTGTTGGCTCTGGAAGAAAAAAATTTCTTCAATTATGTTTGTGTCAGTACAATTGGTTTCTTTGATGAGTCATAGGCCCCTTTGTGAACTTTGGAAACCACAATTTTGTTTAGTTATGTTTGTGGTAGTTCACTTATATTTTCTGGTATGTCGCAGGTCTCTCTATTGCATCAGGAAGTCACGATTTCTTCAACCCTTTTCGTGGTAGCACAACTCGCTCTTTAGCTTGCTTTCACAGGAGTATTCTCGAGCATATTGGCTTTCCTTATGCTTACTAGTATCCTGAATTTATTTTTGCTTCCTATAACCTTCATAAGATTTGTCCCCATATTTGGAATCATCCTTGTGTATTTGCTTCTATGTCACCTATATAGCCTGGGCTCAATGATCTTTGGCTCCCCTCCTGCTCCTACTTGTGATATAGAACCGCCTCTCTCAAACTCCCTCTGTGTTATTTTTTGTGTTTTGGTCTGACGTTGGCCTTACATCCACTCATTACAACCCTTGAATTGGTCCCTAGACTACTGTGCAACCAATCCTCTCTAGAAATTGGGCCCCTTTTCTCTGCATTTGTTCAAGGTCATCTAGGAAAATAAATCTAGCAGTCGCAGGGGGTAGTAGAGCATGTAAAGAATGTTCCCAACAATTTTAAGCGCCAATTTCGAACACATGGACTTGAACTGGAAAGTTCACCAGCAAATGAATACATTCATCTTTCTCATGAATCAAAATCAATCACTCAAAAATAAAGGCACTCACCATGATGATGAAATAGATGCACTACATAGGCAGCTGAATAGTTTTCAATTGCAGATGGAGACAAAATAAAACTAGAGCTCTATAAGCATAGAACTTAGCTGACCTATGGCAATATTAAACTTGATCTAAGCAAGCCCCTAGAAGAAGTTCTCTCTCCCTTTACTAAGGATCTTCTATTGTAAATGTGTTTTCTGTTAGGCCAATTTTGCAAAGTTCATGTATGTCTACCACTTATTGCAGTAGGTTTTTAGTTATATATTTTTGAAATACTTATCAATCTTACCTTGAGGGATCCTACACATGAAATAGAAATCTCCTAATTTCCTGTGTATTTTGTTGCACTCGAGAGCAGATTTAATAGAAAACCTACTCATTTGTGTTAAAAAAAATTATATGATAAAGTAAAAAATAAAAATAAAAAGTATATATTTTAATAAGAATTTAATTGTAATAGTTTGACATCTATTTTTTTTGTCTCATAAAGTATCACTAGTTAATGTAAATAGCTTTAGAGAATGCGATTGAATTCAGATCCAACAAGAGTCGAAGAAGATTTTGTAAAGGAACATTCCCATAAAATATGCTTCATTGTTTCTAATCCCAGAACTAGCATAGTCCATCAATAAAAACTATTTTGATTGATAAAATTTTGAATTCAAGACCAATGTATGCTTTCTTCTCCGCCTCATAAATTAAGGACTGGTTCATCTTCACTTTAAAATAGAAAAAAGAGTTATTTTCTCTCGAGTACCTTTCAATTTAAAACATAAATAAGAGTTATTTTCTCTTGAGTACATTTCCTTTCTAGAATGCTATAAGAAGCTATATTGAGAAGAATATGAATATGAACATGATCACTCTTTTAACAATGTTTACCACCAAGATCGTAATTTTATAAACACCTTATAAAATCAAAAAAGACGGTTAAATTAGATGGCTACGCATTTTTTTTTTTAATATCGTATATGTAATAATTATAAATAAGTAAACCAACATGGATCCATCTTAAATCTAGATCTATCAAGCATCAAGAGCGATCAAATCTCTTGAGGTGCAAACCTCTTTTTTTAGTGTAAACTTAAGGAAAGGTTTGCAACTCAAGAGATTTGATCCCTCTTAGCACTTGATATATTTGGAGTTAAGATGGATCTATGTTGGTAATTTTATTGCTAAGTTTACTCGTTTCTAAGTTTTTTACGTTTTATTAAATTTTATTAATGTTTTTTGGTTTATATTTTATGATTTATTTTAAATATTTTAATTTTAATTTTTAAAATTTTTAATAATGAGAACACTCCCTTCAAGAAATGGGAATGCCTAATTCCATCCTTACTAATTTCATGGAAGACTCAGGCACTATAATTAATGGACATAAGCCCAACATCTTCTTCTTCAACAACAGATGGCCCATGCAAATGCACCTTGCACAAATAATGTGATATCAGACAAGTAGCCTTCTGGACCGATACCTTGGCATTTTGCTTGTCATGAATTCCTTTCAACTCTCCTGTTGAAGAGACATATTGCAGAGGATTTCTAAATGCAAAAAAGGGTGTACATAAATAGACTAAAAAATAGGTAAATAATAAATATTTGTCTTATCATCACCCACCTAAGCAAATAAAAAAGGAGTGAATCCCAACTTTATATCATTTGGAGAAAAAGAGATTTAGAGGGGGATTGTTAGAGATGTGATAAGTCTACTTTTGCCTGATGTTGCTTGCAAGCATTTTCCATCGTTGAGAGCTCAAAAGATATCTTCCTTTTAATAGCCCGCTAATTCTTTATTACTATACCTACCAAAAAGGAACCCTCTTATCCCATGTTTCCCACTTTTCAATAAAATCTAGAAAACCCTTAGTGTTATGTTTGGTCTTTCAGTAGTAGTTGCAGCGCACCAAGGGAGCCTAGGTGCAGAAATCCAACATGCTAAGGTTGATTGATGGTGGAAAAGGGGAAACCCCTTACGATTCTTGTGTGGTTCCTTCCATACAGTAAGCCCAGAAGGACGTGTTATCCTAGTCAAATCAATCCTCCAAGCCTTACCAGTATACCAACTTTTTGCATTACATGCCCCCAAGTTGGTTTAAAAAGCTATTATATCTCAATTTCGATATTTTTTATGGAAAGGTGCTAAGAATTCCATGAAATGGTCTTTAGTGTCCTGGGAGAAGATATGTCTTCCAAAGTTAGCACGAGGTTTGGGATTGAGGGATCCTGAAATAATCAACAAATCCATGGGAGAAAAGTTGTGGTGGCACTGGTTGCAAGGGGGAAATGAACTCTAGAAACATGATTTAGGATAGACAATATAGTTTCTTGAACAATTTTAGTTTATATATGTCATTCTAGGAGAAGTGCTACAACCCAGATAAAGAGAAATTTCCAGCAGCCCTAGTTTGGGTACGATTGTTCTCTTTACTGGAATATTTCTGAGAACTAGAAATTCTCGAGGATATAGGTAATTCGATCAGTGATTTTTTAAAACATCCAAAATTACAAGGTGGTGGTATTATTCCTCGTACGCAACAATTTACATATATATGAATATATCCAAACCACTCCCTGAATCAATTGAAATTTAGAACCATGATTAGATCTAGACATAGTCATTAGTTTATCAGCATGTTCCATTTAAATGAAGGAGATTCCATGAATATGGCCACTTGGTTAGACATTTCCCATTAGTCCTAGAGGAAATGTGAGAGAATACTACTCAAAAAGACCCAAAGGGTTTCAAAAAAGTGGTAACCAAAAAGGGGGGAAACTCAACAGCCCAATCAGAGCAGGCGTCACAACATCCAATAGAGAAAGCTCATGAAATTATTGATTTAAATCAGTTCTCAATGTTGGTGGCAGTAGAAGAGGATAAAACACCCTTGGCACAACACATGGAATTCGAGTGACAAGGGGAAAACCATAGAAATAAACCAAACCCTAAGATAAAACCTTCAGAACCTACGTCAAAATTCCCAAAAATAAGAGATCTTCTCATAGATACAAGTTTGACCATGGAATCAAAGGATAAATAAGTGATCATCAATGCAAAAAAGCGCACAGTGATGGAGTTTATCCAAACATGGGCTATAACTGACTAGGATGATATCACGATGGAAAAAAAGCTCCACTATAATTTATCATTTGTATACTTAGTCGCAGCAATGCAAACAAGAACTGGAAAGGAAAAACGAATTCCCAAACTTACTTATTAAAGGCCCTTCTTAGACAAGAAAAGGCCAAGTTCAATCACGAGAACACAGTAGAAAAATAAAGAAGATCACTAGTGAAGTAATCTAGAATGTGGGAGAAATTCTTATCAATTTTAGGAAAGTGTCACTGACATTGGGGTATTTTTTGGCATTCCCACCTCCTTCTCAATGAAAATAATCTCATGGAATATGTGGGGACTCAATAGAAAAGGTAAGTAGAGGTACCTAAGAGATATATTAGCAAAAGATATCATAAATTCTTATTCTGCAAGAAACCAAAGTGTCCAGTGAGAAGGCCCCTGAGATTCCAGACAAATGTTGGAAGGGTTGTGAATCAATGGTTGTAGATGCTAAAGGTAGTGTAGGAGGGCTAACAGACACATGGAACCCCAAGGGGTTTATATTTTAGGATTGTATTTCATGTCAGTGCATCTTATCTGAGAGATTCCACTATGTGGGGGCAAAGGATGAAGTTTTTTTATCAACAGTATATGGCCCCTCTATCCCATGTGAAAAACCAAGTTTTTTGGATGATTTATGTGAAATAAGAAAAATTCATAAGGATGACTTTTGGATAGTGGGAGGTGAATTCTACCTCATCAAAAATATGGGGGAGAAGAAAGGAGGCATTCGTCGTCAAAATTCGATGGCTTTCCTCTTATGGAAACCATCTAAGACCCGAGGGTTATAGATATAGACACAACTAATGGGATATTCACATGTAATAATTGTAGAGGAGGACTTCACCAAGTAGCTAGTCACCTGGATCATTTTTTGCTCTCTTATGACCTGTTAGCGAGAGATATTTTTATGGAGGAGAACATTCTACCCTTCCTAGGGTCTTATCATTGGAAAAACCCTTTGGATCTAGACTTTAAAACAACACCATGTAATCACCCATTCCATTTTGAAAGTTTTTGGATCCATAGTCCAGGTTTATTGACAAAGGAACAAGGTTGGTGGAATGATATTATTGTCCAATGGGGGAAATATAT